>OZ024918.1:41473998-41505614 GCA_964017125.1 Flabesymbios commensalis
ATATAATAAATATTTAATATATATATATATATATAATTAATATATGTATAATATATATATATATTATATATATTATATATATATTAATATATATTATATATATGATTATATATATTTTATATTTTATATTACATTATCACAGTCTACTTGAAATGAACAGGTAGACTTCTACGTATGGGCCGATCTCACCATATATGATGTGATTGTGTAAAAAAACTATTACTATCGTCTCCAAAGAGACGATAGTAATAATTGGCTAAAACAAATGAATATTTATAGTTTTTACACAAATTGAGCCAGAAACATGTGTGAAATAAATATTTGGGCTAATTTTACAGTTGGAGATACATTTTTTGTTTATCATTTGAACATTTATGGAACATCTAGACCTTCTAATCTAATATTAGGTAAACATATACAATGTTTTAAACAGACTACGCTAAATATTTTTGTTATACATTGGTTTAGCTACTTCCCTTATGTGGAAAGCCCATTTCTGGACATAATGTTAGGCTGATTTGCTATATCTTGTCTTATTGGCTGACTTTTGAACATACAACTGTGCATTATATAATAAATGTAGGTCACCATTTTCAGGTACGAATAAATTCATTCGTACCAGCAGTAAGATGGTGACACATGCAATACAGTCTTTTTGAAATTAAAAAGACTGTATTGATCTTCTAATTTTGCTTTTATTTTGTGATTTTTCGTAATACAATATAGCTACTTCCTACCATAGTGGTATGACTATTTGATTTAATCTGACCTTACGTACGGCCAACTATTGTGAGAATATGTCAATTTTCACCAGGTGTTATTTTAATATTAGATATAGTTCTGTACAATGTTCAAGGACAAAGTGAGAGCAAAGCTGAGTGCCTGGGTGTAAATTTATCGGGCCCGTGCTCAATTCATGTTGTATACATTATTGGAAATTATTAGGATATTCTGTAGACATTTCACTAAATCACCTAGTACTAAACATTTCGCTGTTTATCTGAACAGCAAATAACTACTACAATGAACTAATTGTCTTTATTTGATTATCAATGTATTCAGTAATTCATATATGACTTTTCCAACATTTCAATATACATGCATATTGTTTTGTGGAAATTTAGCAGGTCGCTATATATGATACTTCAAAATAAAACATGTAGCGTTCCACATTCTTCAGAACTCTTCACTATATGGACACACAGTTTATTGTTAAAAAATGAATAATGAGTCTTTGGGTTCTGACAGTCTTCACCAGCCATGTAAGCAAAAGCTTTGGTGCATGGGAGCTTATTCTTTTTAAACGCGACGTCTCTCATACTACACAAAGACTTTTTGCATATACACAATGCCATTTCTACTAGTCCAATTTGTGCTGGGTCTTTAGTCATTAACACTGGTGTCAGAATGTCATCTGTGCACATCCAACCATGCTCATCTGGTGGTGGCAAGTCTTGGACTGGATTGAGAGCTTGCTTCCATACTAGAGCCTGGTAGTTGGCTCCCTTGGTGTGTTGGAGAAGATGTAGGAGTGAGGTCTCACTTGGCATCTCTGACAGAATTGAAAAAACAGTATCTAACGTCATTGGCTTTCCTCCCAGATTTCTGGTCCTCAGGTAAAAATCTGCACAGGAATGCTTCTACTATGGCCACTATGTTTAAATTCACCGTTTTAGATCAGAAAATTTCCACAATCTAATGAGGGAGGGCGAAAAAAAACATTTAAGAACAAAAACATTGAACCTATTTTTAGCAAAGTTAATAAGGGTCACCAAATAAAAAAAACATTGGACAAATGTCTGGTAAAGTTAATGAGGGCTACCAAATAACAAATATTGACCTATTTTCTCAACAGTTAATAAGGGCGACGAAAAAAAACAAGCAAGAAAACATAGGTGGATACATGTTTTTTGTCTCTGGAAATGAACCTGGCTTTTTTTCGGACTTTTTTATCTCCCGAAATTAACCTTTTTTTTTAAATCTGCAACAATCTAAAGCTAATGTCTTTGAAAAAATTGGATAGAATACAGCTAAGCCCTTGCCAACATCCTTCGACCAACCGCATGAGCATGGTCGCAGGAAAAACCAAGTCATGTCCCAAGTCATGTTTACATCACCAGCCCTCCCATAGCAGTCAAACTGCCTGTACGTTCCCAATGCGGCTGCAGAAGAGACTGTAAGTCTCCCCGCAAGTGTTTTATTAAAGCTCGCATTTCTAACTGCGGGTGTAAAGTAAATGCTTACATGTATACCCAAAATGGATGAACATCTTTTCGCTACTGCGAAGTCATATACGGCTGTATATTTGTTTTCATTTTATCCAGTATAGTAAAACATCTGCAATATACTTTCCAATGTTATAATACTTTTATGTTTTATATATGGCAGTAATAAAATTGAATGACCATCCTAGTCTTAAAAATATTTTTCCTACTTAAAATATATATGAATCAATGTGAGAAACATGCATGTAGCTCTATCGTTTCTAAATGAGCAATATATAAAACATTGAAGATGGTGACAATTCAGTCGCCATCTTGGATTTTTAGATCACAATGGTCACTAAATCATGAAATAACATCACAAATGAATCTCCTGTCCTCAAATTAGTAAAATGATGATGTTATTTGTGTTAACGTATGAACTGGGACAAAAGTTATAAATTATATAAATTTTAATGTAAATTTACATAATTTCTGGTATTTCTGCTTTTTGAAGGTGAAAGTGGTGACTGAATATTCAACTAATACCAGAAATCGATTCCCCAGTGTCAAATTATCCGAAATCCATCTTCATTCAGGTTTTTGAGTGAATTGTTATAAAAGTATGATATCACAATTTTTCAGCAATTAGCGTAATTTATGCTAATTAGGGCTGATTAGATATGTATACAACTTGTCTCTTTGGATAAGAATTTGTGTTTGGACCTAAGGATCATTCATAGAAAATGGCATGCTTGTCCTGAAAGAGCAGTGGTTAGCCATTTTAAAGCCCTTTAAAGCCCATAGTATGTCTACTATATCATATGCCATGATCTTCTGCCCCTGATGTTGAGGTTTCAGATATTCTTATTTTGTGCACTATAACACAGATAGGTTAACATGCCAGGCTGACATCCTGGATCCATTAATCAGCATCAGCCTCTAGCATGTCTACATGACCTCAGTAAAGTATGACGTGATGTGTTTACATTAACCCACCTATGTAATTCATCATGTTTTCACTATTCACCTTCATGTAATATTTTATATGAGCTGTATATCCCATTTAGAAAGTCATCAGAAGACAGTATTATTAACGTGGTAATCAACCATTTTCAATATATTGTGACAAATCATCGTCGGCCTTAATAACGATATATCCTTCGAGGTGTTTTTCGAACAAATGACAGCAACATAATTTGAAAATCGGGATTTTTATCATAGAAAAATCAAATACAATTCCAGAATAATACAATATGAAGTGACAATTTGTTTCAGAATAAGCTTTATTATTAATTATATCAGTATTTCGTGTTTTTATCATGTTTCATAGGTAAAAAAGGCGACAATATATTCGTCGCTGATTGGCCAAAGAGGTATAACTACAATGTGCCTGCATGTGCAGCCAGTGTGAGTGGCACATCATTTTAAACATATATGTCACTCCACACGAGTGTCACAATCATACATCACTGCAATATGACGATATCGCGCAGTGTGCCATGCAAAATATGAGTATATTGTGGGTTCATGATTTCACAACGGCCATCATATAACGACAAGGTCGTGACATTCAAATGTCAACTGGTCGCCGCGGCACTAAGCCAGCGCATTTGTAACTTACAATAATTGATCACGATATAGTTTAGTTGAAAATATAGCAATAGCCTGTGGTTGAAATGCTATGTTAAGATGTGACCGGGGTTTTTTATTCCTAGGCGGTGCCGATGGACACAATTAATATAGTATAGGTCTCAAATAGTAAAATAAACACACGTTATATCTACCATTGTCAAAATATAGCTTCCAAACAATTATTTCAGACCTTGCTGAAATGGCAGGATCGTTAATAGACATTTCCACCTTGCCGCTAATTATTTCTGCCCATCTGAACCCTTCCAGAGCGGGGACCGACTTTGGACGTCAGATTCTGACGTATATAGATGTCATATTCTGACGTCTGAAGTCGATCCCCGCACTGAGTAAATAAATATAATGGCTGTAGATCCATAACATAGGTTTTCAAATGAAGGGGAAAGATCTAACATAAATATTTATGATGATTTCTCCATGAAAAACCCTTTGGTTTATACAAAAAACAAAGAACAATCAACATAAAAAGCCCAACAGACATATATGACAGTGCCCTGTATATACAAAGTGGCAAATAATAATAAAAAATAATAACCCCATACATTTTATACTATATATACTGTACTAAAACAATTACTATACACAAACAATGCATTGTAAACATATGTTGCGTGCATCAACTAAAAATATTTTCTAAAACACACTCTGTCCTTAAGATGAATTTATTGAACTACATAGCTATTTTGGACCAAATATAGTAGTCTACATCCATAACAATAAAGAATGACTCAGTCTGTCTGCTTACTGGATCAACTAATCACCACCCATAATCCAGAAATGTCGTTAAGCAGAGTTTAGTAGAATATCACACTTGGGCTGCTTTGTAATTCAAATAACAACAATGCTTGACCATAATTACTGTATCACGTATGATTCATTTGAACCCAATTAGGCATTTGCACCTATTGCATAAGCATGATTAGCCTACTATGCCCATGCCTCAACAATAATTATTGACATCAATGAACACGAAGTACAAAATCCATGGAAAATATGTATATATACATGTACTTCCTGTAGCGAATTCCCACCCACAGAGAGACGCAGTAATGGCGATCAGAATCATGGTGACATTTTAAAGCGCTGACCATTGTATAAACCATGGAGACCATGAAAACACCATAAATGTAGTGGTTAGCTTTGTCTGCTTCATGTGAATACCTGTGCTATCTATACGACCATTATACATATTTTTAAATATTACAGTGCGGGGGTCGACTTTAGACGTCAGAATCTGACGTCTACAGACGTCAGACTCTGACGACTAAAGTCGATCCCCGCACTGTAAGGGTTAAGATTATAAAAAAAGGTGTCAAAACATACTATAGCAATTTGAAAGCATACTATAAAAATAACTTCGAAACTTCGGGAGAAAAATGTTTTTTAGAAGTCAATGAGGAGTTTTATCCCATATTCAATTCAAATATTAAAAAAAAACATTTCTTATGTGAAAGGTGGTCGTAGTGGTAGCGACATACTTTTGTCTTTACAATAGTCTCCCGACGGTTATTTGTGAATTTATCTTTATTTTGTACTTTATTTTGTTTCGTGAGATACATTTGTTTTCTTCTTCCTTACCAAAGAGCGTATGGGCTGCCTGAACTGATCGTCTCCTCTTAATGACCACTTCTATGTCACAATGACATTTTTAAATTCTCACTGCTCTTATATCATGTATATATGCATTTATATTTATTATACATTCTTGATGACATACCGTATCATTTTTGCTGTGATGCTTAACTCTGTTGTGATATTTCGCCTCATATTGATATGTAGGCCAACACTATTAATACGAGGATAAAACGACAGTTGCTTAATTGTATAATAATGAATATAGCCCGGCTGTGTGTGGGGGCGGGGGCCCTAGGGTAGTGGTTAGCACCGCTGCCTTCCACGCCAGAGTTCGGGGTTCGGTTCCCGGTCTCGGCGGTTTGAAAGAAACAAAAATGTTTCTTCCCCATCCACGTGTGTAAGTCAGTATTGTGGGGAGCCTCCGTGACCGAGAGCTAGCGTGCTCGGCCTAAGACCGCCAGGGCTCGAATTTCGAATCTTGTGTCTGGAGGACAGTGTCATCTCACTCATCTCACCATCCTCAGGAGGTTCTCCTGACCCAGTTTAGCCTATATATGAACAAAGGTGGCCTAAAGCCCGATTCATTTCATTTTTATAGCCCAGCTGTAAATGCATTGTACATATAAATGTGCCCCATCCATGTTTTGATTTTTACAAACAAATAAAGGGGGTAAGTCTTCCACTGGATCATATCCCACGCACCTACACACCCACGTTCCTTCTGGAACACACATCGACCTATTGTAAATGGATTCGGTGTGAAAGCTTCTTTTGTGTGAGGACATACAAGACATACATGTTGACATTAGTCCTTGCAAACGTAAGTAAAGTTCACCCAACGTTGATTTATTGTTGGTCCAGCGTCGTAGACGCATGCCCTACAATAAAGCAACATTGATTTGACATTTATTGCTTGCTGGGGTGCTCTTTCAATACAGACGCTCTGAGAGCCACACATTCTCATTATCTGCTTTGTCAAGTCGACCAGAATCAACGCTAATATCCAGGTTTTGCGTTGTACCTGCAGAGCGCTGTTTTTATGGTGGGCCAGCGTCTCAAATGTTGGATCCATATTCAATCAGTGTTGGGTCGCGCTGCCGCACCAGCAGTGATTGACTGTTGATTCTGTGGAAGTGCATTTGCACGACATCACTAAATGTAGGGTAAACTCGCTCGGTGAACCAATTGTGATTGACGATTGATATGTTTTCCGGCTATCAGAAGCATACCGCCATGGCTAAAACTAGGAATCTTATAAACTCTTTATCCGTGCAGGGTTTTTAAATTAATAATTACAATCAATTTAATAACAATACCTGAACATTATTTCACTTAAAAATATTCCGGCCTATGAATATTCAGGGTTGCAGTGAAAGGGCGACACCTGGCATATCTACGGGACCTGGGGTCTGTAAATTTAGCAAATCATACGAATGTCATTTCATATTTTTTGCACTGAAAATACTTATTTTCTACCGTGGGATGTATTAAGCTGGTGACCGGTAGTGATTAGATTCAATTTGAAACGGTGTAATCAAAATGAAAAAATGACTTAAAGCACAGACACACATTTCAATGACTACATGTGAAATTAATTAAATTCAACGTTGTGTGTATTAAGAACATCATTCATCATCATTTAAGAATCACCGTTTCTCAATATAACAACATTTTTTGCTGAATTAATTGTTTCTATTTTTCATTCATTTGAAGCTGGAATTTCCAACGCAATTCCCAGCTTCAAATGACGAAAAATGCGTATATTATTGAATTGACTGAGCATCTACCAAAAACTAATCATTCAAAGCTAGTGATATTCCTATTGATCTTGATTGAAACCGTGCTAATAAAAACACAGAATGTCTAGTGCAGTCGACTTCAGTGCTCCAAGAGTTAATAACTCAAATCTAATTTATCATCTGAGAGTGTGAGGAAATATGATTGTCGTTGTTGATTTATAGGTGCGGTACAATGTTTGTAAACTGCCTTCGTGGACAGAGTCGTAAAAAGCGACCGGAAATCAGCTCGATCAGTCGCCATTATGGATGATCACATGGCATGCGCAGGGCAGGACAAGGTTACGCAGTCACCAACCAGCAAACGTGAGACGGTGGCCCAGCGTTGGTTTACTGTTGGATCAACGTCGAAGACGGTGGGCCGTCAATAAACCAACGTTAGGCCGGTGTCTCATGTTTGCTGCGCAACCCACGACAGAACAGTACCGGACGTGTCATATCAAAGCACAACGATTATTCTGATGTACATGTAGTAACGACGTGATTTTTTCTTATTTTAAGCACACTTTTCTCGTAAATGTTACTTTAAAGAGCACAATTTATCATAAAAGTATAATCAAGAACTTTCTATATAAAGTTCTTGGTATAATCCATTAAAACAAAGACAATTCATCCTGTTCTTTTTCGGTATATCACACTTGAGTATCACCAACATTACGTCTTTATTGAACCAATACATTTTGTTTATTGAATTGATAATCGATATACCAACAATAGTACAATTTGTACAGCTCCAGATTGGTAAAAAATATATTTAAAAAAACTCTAAATATAATAATTTTGATCCAAGTCGAAAAACATATACATAAAAAATACATAAATAGGCCTATATATATATAGTTAAAACACTTACAACAGTTATTATAGGCTTGCATTTAGTCTGATGACTAAATGAAAGCCTTTGGATATTATGCATACTGATTTTCAGCATTGATATGTTTTTAGAAGATATTTTTATTTCGCTATGAAGTGGGATTTTCCGAGCGCAATTTGAAAATCGAAAAGATTAAAAATCAGAAAAATAACTGGGTGCTAAGATAGTGACTGTTGCTGCCAAATGCGACTTCAAGCACTATGTTAATATTGAAACTACATAATGTATTTCTCTAAATATATATTTTTCTTGACCCACTCTATTTTTCAACTTCTGGCTGACAGTTGTCGTCGGCTTCTTCTGCGACATTACATTTGTTCAGTAACTTTATATGTGACGTGTTTCTGTCACTCCGGTTACTGTTCTCAGCTGTTTTTCTTTGTATGTTTCTTTAATTGTTTTCATTTGCAGTAATAGTTTTCTATTAATCTGCATATTCTCTTTTCCTCTCTATATTTTCCGCTGATGAATTATCAGTCTTTATCACTTTATGATGATACACTCCTATCTCCCCCTGTCTGTCAAGCAATTTGCTTTACTGTTCTATTCATTTTATTTTGTTACTGTTGTTACAATTTATATGCCGGTACTGTTTTCCTTTGATATTCCATACTGTGGTTGCAATCATTACTCTTTCCATCACATCTCTTTCTTGTCTTCTACTATGCAACCCTCTTTGTCACCCTTACTTTATTCGCTGATCAGTTATAGGCCCTATTCATATACATTATTGTTAGAAGGGAAAATATGTGTTTTTTTGTATTCTACTTCCTTCTATGCTTAAATAGTCATCTATCTTTATATAACTTCTTCTGTGACACTCTGGCCATTTTTTCGTATGAGATACCGTTATTGATCTATTCGATTCGATTCTAATATAAATTCGGTCTTTTTAAAATGTTATAACAAAATTCTAATTGAATAAATTTGAAAACAATAACTTCAAAGATAGTAATATAATTTTTAATATAATATAACACAGCATCAAAATTGGGTGAAGATGATGGTAATTTGATGGACAAAGAAGACTGGCGATAAGACACGGATCAGCGTGATATTTTGTAGCCAACAGCTCATCCCTATTGAATTTCACTGGTCCGTTCCAGGTCGTATCATTTCGTACTGGTCCGTTCCAGGTCGTATCAGTTCGCACTGGCCCGAATCCTAGTTGGTTCGTTGTTCAATAAAGTATCCACCTCAGGAGCATTTTTATTCTCCATGATTCGCACTCACATCCGTATTGCACATGTCGCCAGCATTCTCACTGAATTGCCTGTGGATTCGCGACAGTGTGACTGGGGTATTAGTCTGATCAGGCACATGGTGAACACGGGAGTCTATATTTTTGTTTTGCTTAATTTGTTCGCGTGATTGTGGACGAATAAACGCGAAGAGGAGTCTACAAACGCTCTAATGTAGTTAGCAATGGTCATAATCAAGCATACTTATCTAGTACAGGGGACACTGTGATGACGTAGGCGGTTCCTCCAGAGTGAGGCCTTTCCATTGCACTCTGGTTTGGCTGACCATTTTCAATATTATACACAGCTGATGGGGCCATATTCTCGTGAATTTGTAGTAAAGTTACTTTTTTATCGTAAATGTAGCTTACTATTTTGTAGTAGCTCGTACGATAATACGGCTCCCGGATATCAGCCTCAACATAGTGACCTAACAGCACATATTAAGCCTAATGTTGTTTCAATGATGAACACTGGCCCAGCATCCAACCCTAGCTCTCAGTGTCATGCCTTGGAATTGACAACACCATTCCATTTGCTTTTTGCGCTTGTTTCGTTGGCCTCCTCTTCACTCAAGATGTCAGGTGACGTGACCTGTGTCGAATTCGGCTCCGGCTGCACAGGCTATGATGATCGGTTGTCAGAGTTATGACCAGAACGCTGACGTAAGTCATGACGGAGCCCTGGTAGGAAGATATAAAACCCCACCTCCAGCTCGCCAATTCTCGCCACTGTTTCCGAATGATGCTAAGCTTACTTACATATTTACTGTATAGGTATACTACACTGGATGCTTTAGTGTGTTTCTGTTGTTGTTGAGTTGTGCTCCATTCGATGAACATAATATATCGTCCCCTTGGATATGAAAGGGTGTATCTGCCACTTTACACCCTTCCATATCCAAGGGGACGATAGATTTAGTTAGGTAAACTAGCCTACACATATTATTGTGTAATGAATGAGTATACAAATAAAAACACAACAAGAACCTGTAATATAGCGGATTATCATTTTTGCTGTGTGTAAGGTATATATCAGGTCATATGATACAGCCAGATGATGCTCAACAGACGGCAGCTTAATTTCTCTTACTCATGTGTCAAAGCAATGATACTGCAACACTAGTTCTAGTATCCTTGGTCTAAGTCTATCTGTAACCAACTAATGAACATGCCAACCGTCATTTAACTTAACAGGTAGATTTAGATACATTTTCCCTATTGTATTATATCTTGGATACCTATGTTCTGAATATTTTTCAAAATTAAATACTCACTTTCCGATTATCTGATGTTCAAAAGTTGTGTTTTGTGATTTTTTAATTTTGTTTTTAACTGGAAAACAAATCCACATTTTACAATGTGATTTCCTTATGACGAACGTGAGGAAAAAGATATTTATTAGGGATTAGACAAATCGGCCTTTCACGCAATTTATACAATTTAAATAGCTACAAACAATTTATTTAACTTATTGCTTTATATACATTTTTATCATATCTTAGAGCCATTTCATATTAAGAAAATGTATTCAATCTGTTTACAGTCTATATTTTGTAGAGTAAAGTTCGTAGGCTACATGAGCCAAGATCTTGAGACAGTTTCAGAGGTTAAGAATAAGTGTTAATAATTTTATCATGCTTAGGATTTCCACACCATTTTACAGGATTCGCATAACATTGAGGTGCATAAACGGAGACACAATCTCCGTTTAGTTTTATTTTTTATATTTTATCATTATTATTTTTTAAATATTATTAGTAGTGCATCTACGTCCTCGTTGATGATTGAAGTTTTTTTTATGTTGTTCATTCATGTTATGTCATTTCAAAATTCTTGTTTAAATCCGCTTGCAGCTAATAACAACTTTACCTGAATTTAAAATTGTCGCTTGATTAAGTCAATCACTCAATCAAATTTATTACCATATTTTATCTGATTATATACGTACGGGATTCAGGGTATATACATGATCTACATTGAACTAAGTACATAATTGAGATTTCAATGTTAATAGAACAAAATGCCACTCTGCGGACCTTCTGCCTTTAATTGTCATGTTCACCTGTCAAATGACCTGTCAGCCGACCGTGCGCGCTGATCCTCGGATGAGACCAAGGTGAGATTTACTGCCTCACACTATAGACCTGACATTGCAGTGGGGAAATATCCAGATAAATCAACAGATAATTTGGCAGATCAGAACGGTCAGGCTGGCAAAGTAAAGCTATGAGTGACATCTCTATTATACAGTATCTAATATGGTAACAAGTAGGCCTAATTCAAATCGGTACGACCGTGAAAAAAACTTTATCCAGAATTTAAAAAAATGTGATATGTATTATAAATATGTTATAAAATGTGGCATGTCCATAGACTAGAACTGCAAAAGTGTTTTAATTTTTGTGCTGCGCATTTACCAGTTAGGCTAGACATAGAGACGAAATTCCCGTATTTCCTATTTTTGAAATGGTAGTCGAGACGCCATTCTGGTAAACTGAAGTCCATGCGGACATCAAGAGTAGAATTAGGAGACAGCATCATTCTTATGAATGGAAATTTTGCGTAGATTCTAGAAATCACTGTCTCCAAGCTGAAATATTGTCCGCTCATAGTCAAATTAACCATATTCAAAATGGCCGCCAAGAGGTTATCGTAACAAAATATAATCCTAATAAACGGCCTAAAATTTCATTAAAACCCTCTAATATTACAAATCTGTGAATGCACAAATCATTGCTGGCATTACTTTTGCTTTATTGCTCATGTAAATTGTCAAAATTCAAAATGGCCGACAAAATGGCTGCCAAATGGTCTTTCTATCATAGCCTGTGTATTGGTTCAGCGGATTTGATTAATATTTTGGGAGTATCGTTCTCATCGTGTTAAAAGCACCAAATTTGTTATAGAGCTGGACTAGACTAACTTACTTATCCATATTGGAAGCAGAACCACCTTGTAGCTGTACTACATGAGCTTTTTTCATGGCATTTTTACCCCCCCCCCCTTAGTTTTTCAATTAATGTAAGTTATTATTTAAGAAAATAAATGTTTTATCAGAAATGTCCGCAAAACTGTTTATTAGTGCTTTTAGCAGTTTATTTAGTCAAAACAGGGGCGGATACATAATGTGTGTGTGTGTGTGGGGGGGGGGGACTTTCGCACCCCTTTTTTTCGACAAATTAAAAAAAAAAGTACTATAAATCGAGTAAAATAGCTCAAAATGTGATTAAAGCAATACATTTTGCACAAAGCTGCACAATGATATACTAATATAGGGGACTAACCTAGTAACTGTAGCGAAAAGACTTCGCCCAGGACATTTTTCACCCACCCATATTTTTTTCCAAAAAGTAGTAAGTATTTTTAAATATTATGTTTCACCAAAGATATCTACAAAACTGTTTATTATTGCTTTTAGCAGTTTATTTAATCAAAGCAGTGGTGGATCCATTGCGCGTTTTTTCGACCAATTATTATTATAAGAACCCTAAATTAGGTAAAATGGTTTAAACTGTGATAAAAGCTGCATCAATGAAGGAGAACCAATTTGTAGCTGTAGTTTAAGTTTTTTTTCCCTCGGGCCATTTTTTTTGCTCAAACACCCCTTTTTTGCCAAATTATTATTAAAAGTGCACTAGCCTGGCTTGAATACACTAACAAAAATCTTTCGAGCGACGAATCACACACATCAGCCACAAAATATGGACTCGCTATTAGATTTAAACACTGAAAACGACCAAATTTTGAGCAAAATAATTTGTTTTTATTTTGCTATTTTTTTTAAATACGCTAGAATTTTTTCCGGTAATTTACAAAAAAAAGATGCAAATAATTAAAATATTACCTAAAAGCAAACTTTTAACAATATATAAAAAACTAAAAATATTTTTTTAGATCTATGAAATTAGTGTCTGTACATATGTTTTCATTGTCAATTAATAAAATGAGCATGAATTAAACATCTTAAATATTTTTGATGAGCTTTAAACCGGTAGGTATGGTAATAAAATGTAATATTAACACACGTGTTAATGTAGTGAAGTACAGCTAAGCGCTTCAAAGCATCAGCAGTTTTTGCTGTTGTGCAGTAGTCATGCATTAGAGGGTCAGATTCTTATTTACAACTTTGATGCAACTATTTCATCGCAAAATGGAGTGCGCCCAACTCATAATCTTGCTGTATTATTGACAAAACCAGAATCAAGATGTGGAAGCTTATGTGCCTCAGATAAATTTAGGAGAATTAGTGAAGAACCAGAAGAACTGAGATACCATTTCACTGTCGTCATTCCATTCTACTTTATGTTTTTTTTATGATTTTGGTAAGTTTGATTGTACCCAGCATGTAGTTTGGGGAATATTGTTACACACAATAGTTACAATTTTAGTGATACGTAATGGCAAGCACATTTACCACCTGCAAAAATTATTAAAACGTGACGACGAATGATGGCTCAGTAAAAAGTGGAACAGGTGATGGGATAAAGTGAGACAATTTCATATATCTCCTTCGATACCATGATACTAGTAATAAAGGGTATTGTAAAGAGGTGTAAATGTTTAAAACAGCGTACGTGGAGAAGTGGGCACTTACGAAGAAAAAAAGTTTACCCGATGCCTAACACTACTTATTGCCCCAGTTCTCCTTGTTCCTCCTAATTTTTTAATACATTCACTTACTCAAGAATCACTACTATATAATCATAGTGAAATAAATTGAATTATACATACAGATGAGGAAGGTAGCGAGGGTGATCTGAACACAATAAATATGATATACTAGTCTATACAGTCATATTAAACTTGTTTTACATCACTATACTCTACTCGTGTCTGTAATTTGATTCTGGAAGAGGATGTTACAAATGAAGATGAACAGTTGCATCACGCGTCTGATTCAAAGATAAGACCAGACACATACCTGGTCAAACGTTTCCACTTAAATTTCCCTTATCACTTTAGGTAATAATCTGAAATCAGAGATACAAATTCGCACTGGCCCGGTGACACGAGGCTGGTGGGATTTTATTTATTAGGCTTCATATACACAAATATATACAATAATCGTACAAAGATGCAATTGTAAATAAAATTGTGTACATCAGGATACAGGTGACCAGCACCATAGCTAAGCTCGACATCCAGAATAAAATTTATATACATGGTAATTACATTTAAAATCACACTTAAAAGTAAAATTAAATATAAATATATTATACATATTTTTTGTTTCCCGCGCTAAAACCAGAGATAAAATAACTACATATTAGTATAAAAGTAGCAAAAAAAACCCTCTGGAAAGCGTAGAAACTTATAATATTAATATTAGAAATTGATGATATTAGAAAATTAAAAAAATATTGTAAGGGCTAGTGGATTTTTCTTACAAATACATAGTAAAAAATGGTAGGGGCTAGTTAGATTTCGCTGTGGGCTAGTGAAACCTTTAGTTGAAATTGCACCCCTGAAATCAACCTCTGGGGACATCACCATCCGCACACAATAACGTCGTGTGCCCAGTGGGATTTTATACTGCTACTGACACTTCAACACCCATTGCCCATACTCAGATATAGATAATTAAACACAGACCTGATCACACGTCACAGTTAAATCAATGTATCTCTTCGAATAACCTTGGTTAGTGACCTTCAATAACGTCCCACCACTGCCAGCATCTTAATGTCCATTGTCAGACTCCCACAGGTCAGATAGATAGGGCCTAATCTTTCCACTGATACCAGACACAAACTTGGTCAAAGTTTTTAGTTTTTACCATGTTAATGCCAGTTAATTATACTTTATGTAGTCAACATTTTCAAAGCATCCTGTGTTTTATTATGGCAATGCCGCCTAATATTTTTATTCTGTATGTGATTACATTCAAACTAACCATGCCAATAAAATATATATATATCTTAAGCTAACTACCTTTAACGTATATAGTCAAGAACCATAGTAAATTTATTATTTTATTGTACTTCGCTCATCATGTTTGTCTCTACATACTATAAATTATTTTTTTCTGTTTATATTCATTTCATGTATTTTGTATATATAATGTATTTTGTATATATAATGTTTTGAGGGCCCCAAGGAAGATGGGTGAATGCTAATTGGGTTTACCCTCTTGAAATAAAGATATTATTATTACTATTATTAATATAAATCACCCTTATATTTTAAAATGACCTTGGGTGATGACTTTAAATGACCTCTGGTGACCTTTTCTACCACTATTATTTGATTTGCCATACTCTCAGAATATAGATAACCTTACTAAACACACATTATGCTCAGCTGGTTTAGTGAAATCACCTTTGCCTGTTTGCGTGATTTGAAAGTTTATCATCAAAAACACGATTTGTCAGCAATTTTGGCGGCCATCTAGAATTTGTACAATTTATATTATCAAAAAAGTAAAAATTGTGCTTGCAATACATTCGGCACTAATAGATTAGTAATATTATAGCGTTTGAATGTATTTTTAGACCGGCTATTATCATTTTATTTTTTTACAGCAATTTTTGGCGGCCATTTTGAAAATGGTTAATTTGACAGTGATCGGACTATATTTCATCTGCATTCTACGGGACATTTCCTATAAGAATAAGGATGTCTCAAAATTCTACTCATGATGTCCGCATGGACTTTTTTCTAGGCTTTGTTGCAGAAATGGAGTCTCGACTATGGTTGGCCAAAATAAGAAATCTCTATATCTAACATAACTGGTAAATGCGCCGCACACAAATTAATTTTTTTTTTGCAGTTCTAGTACTGGACATGTTTACATCATATGGTCATATTAAGAAGCCAAAATAAATCACCTATTTTTTGATGATTTTAGCTTGGGTATGGGCCTTTAAGCTAAAACGTGTCATATTTTTATATTAATATTATTATATTATTATATTTAATTTTATTATTACTATATGTTATTATATTAAATATAAAACTTAGCAAAATCAGAGTGCAACCACATGTTGAGTAAAATTAGATTTCTACCATTTAATTGTGAAAATGGAAGTGACGTCTATTGTTGGAACTCGGTCAAAAAAGGGAACTCGGTCACATCATTACCTGGATCTGCTCATGTGAAGCATGCAAACTATAATTAAGGTCTTCTTGGAAATTGATACAAAATCAACAGGAATCCTTGATATAGTTTTACTCCAATGCTGATCCAACGTCCAGAATAGTGGCCCAGCATTGTACTGATAATGGGAAGATCATGGGCTGGTCGCTAAATCTCGGAGCTCACTGAAAAAACACCAAGTTAGCCTCATTTTGGGACAATGTCCTAATGGTCGGCCCAGCATTGATCTGGCCATGATTTCTTTATTTTGTGAGTTTGGTTGGTAGCATGTGTAAATGACAGCCTGGAGAACACAGGCTTCACACGTCAAACTTCCCAGCAAAAACAATAATGTGAACCTATGTGGGTTTAATGTTGCGCCAACGTCGCAGACGGTGGCCCAACATTAAAGCGATAGGCTAAATTTCGTGTGCTTCTTGGAATGACCCTCATTTAAAAAAATAATTAGGAAAACACACAATAACGTCACTGGCTAAGTTCCTGGCGTTTCTATGCTATCAGCACCTCATTGGCGTGGTGTTTGCTTTTTTATTCTTATTTTTGACTTTCTGAAATTGTTATCCTCCACCTCATTTTTGTAAGAGAAGTTTCTTTTTTTATATATTTGTGAATACATAGTGAAGTCTGGAAATGAATTTAAAACCAACAACTTTTTTTTCATCAAAATCAATAAGGAAAATTCACCTAATTGTTGGCAGTGTTTTTAAATATAAATATCGACCTTTGTTTTAAAAGAAACACTCGCCTCGATTCTTGCTCATGTGGAGGCTTCAAAATAATGATTTTTATGCGCATTACAGTATAATTAGTGAAGTGCATCCAGATTTATGTTAGTCATGAAAGCAGGGTAATGTCTCAGACATGGGTTTTTGCTGGTCCTAATATTGTATCATGATAGAGACAACGTCCACTAAATGGTCGTTTTGTGTTATTTAATGTTAATTTTGATCATTAAAGCTGTTTGAGCTAACAGTTAAAGTCACTCGTAAAAAGTGGGATAAATGATCTGTTCTGGAGATTTCTCTGATGGAAATAAAACCCCAAGATACTGAACAAAAAATCTGATTAAATTATTCATCATAATTTTTAAAATTTCAAGTATGCTTTTTTCCTTTTATTCAAATAAAGTTATTTTGAATGAGAGTCATTAAACATGTCATTGCTTAATTCTTAAGATATTGATTAGAGTTTAGTTTACTAATGTTAGGACTATTTAAGGGACATCTACATGTTGTTTGATATCTATATTAGGTATTGTATCCACATCAAGCTAATTAACAGGCAAACTTTTTACACTCGGTATCCACAGTTAAGATAAATAAGACACGATGTGACTAATATAGAATTCAATCTTACTTCCCCGAGAACATGAAACTTCTGTCTGTGGATGATCAAGGTCAGGTTAATGTAGTTTACAGAAAAACACTTTTATGTTCGACAGTGATTAAAAAG
The DNA here is from genome assembly GCA_964017125.1 of Flabesymbios commensalis. Classification (NCBI taxonomy): domain Eukaryota; kingdom Metazoa; phylum Annelida; class Polychaeta; order Terebellida; family Flabelligeridae; genus Flabesymbios; species Flabesymbios commensalis. The sequence goes on from OZ024918.1 coordinate 41,491,889, forward strand.
GCTGACGCACATTGTTGTGTGGGTAACCCATCTGACCAGCTATATACAATGAAAATTATGTATACTTTACAAGGGATAACACAAGCCATTTGTGTATGATCTGATCAGATAATATCTATTCAATTTTAATTTGCAGTTTTGAAAATAATTGACAGATAGCTGTTTTGAAAGATTTTAAATTTATTATATTATGTACTCTTAACCCTTTCAGTGCGAGGATCGACTTAACCCTTTCAAGCCTGAATTTACCATTGTCATCTTCATACACTACAAGCCGCGAATTGCTGTCGCAATTCTCGACTTGTAGTGGATGAAGATGATTTGATGTGATTTAAAAAGTACAGAAAATTGCCATGAATTCTTAAACTAGTTTCATGGAAATTTTCGTTTTGAAACCGTTAGTTGTAGGAAAATTAGGTGTTTTTTCAGGGATGCAAAATGATGCTTCAATGCATCGCGAGGGCTTAACGGGTTAAGACGTCAGACTCTGACGTCTATAGACATAAGAATCATATGATTTCAAATTGAAAAAATCCGTTGGTCTCTTGGGTTATATAAAAATATTGCAGCGCTTCAAGGGCTTTTTAATGGAAATATTAACTCAAAATTACGTCTCAGATACTAGTACATGTACTTAAACTGGGAAAGATCTATGAACTAAGCATGTCAGCAAGTTTATCAATAAATGGCAGAAATGTTTATTTGATGATAATATATTATTTGTATCACGGAATGTGAATATACAAGCCATTTCTGTAAAATATTTATTTGCACCTGAATACTTGAATCAGATTTAATCAAACTGTATATTTAATTTGTGTGTGGGCGATCTGCCAGTACTGATAGCCTACATTGATTTCAAAATGAGTCATACGTCAACCAATTTGTCAAATTAGTAGTGACAGATTAATAATTTCAATTCCAAGGTTGAGATTTAACAGTTGAATTATTATTTTGTATATCAAGTTAACCCTTCAAGCGCTAAATTAAATAATTTTATTTCTTACCCACTTGAAGTTGTGTCTCGTTATCGCGACCGACAACTTCAAGTGGGGTAAAATTACACATATTTGTTTCATTTGAGACCAACTATTTGCAAACCTTTATGATTAATCATACATTTTATTTTCAATAACTGTGATTTAACCTACTAATAAATCATAATAAAACGACTTTATATACTTGCATTGCAGTTAATGGGATAGCAACGTCAAAATTCCACAATTTTTATATTTTAAATCGTATTCGAATTTTTCATGTGGTGTGACGTATATAAAAATATGTTTCTCAAGAAAGAAAGTACGGTATGTAAAGCAATACTTACCGATTTAATAAGGTCAAAGTAGATGACATGAGTGGGAATTAAACATTGACATTCGCGGTATATGCCTTGAAAATGAGATATTATTTAATTTGCTGTGTTATGTTCTGTTTTCATCCAAACATAACCTGTTCTGGTGTCATGTATTTATTATTCTGTGGACGTTATTTATATGACGACATATATTTTTCATATAACACAATGTTTTTTTTAATTGAGAAATTAAACCATAATTATCTTAGTAGTAATTTTAATAAACAATATTTTCAACATAAATGACAATCAAATGTTTCAAGGTTTGAAACATTTTCACATTATACATTAGACATTTGTATTATTTGAAGCTGTATGATCAGTCAATATTAAAAGAGAAAAGTAATATATAAGAGCCACCTACCTACTACAAGTTGTGAAATTGTTTTATCTCTAACATTATATACAGCAATAAAAAAGGAAGACGGGAAAAAACAATCTATGTAAAAACCATAATACAATAGTACTATGATATTTAGCTTCACTTTACCAGTAACTTGTTGTTTAAACACATGTTTTGCTTCAGAGTAAAATGATTAACAGCAACTAAAATTAGTAAGGTTTGCAAAGATTTTTTTAAAGCAAGTTAATCTTAGGGGTTTGTCAAGTTAAAAAAATCTAAAAATCTGAGAAAAACTCGGATTTGGGACTGTGGGCCAAGCCCCAACTCAGATTATTATTATTTTTTCTTTTTTTTTTTTCTTTTTTTGTTGTTGTTGTACATGTATTCAAAAAATATCAAAAAAGGGTAAGGGGATGGGTGGGTGGTGTTTGGCCAATCCGAGTTTGTCATGATTTTTGAACTTTTTTTAACATGACAAGACCCCTTAGCGAGAACGAATGTGACACAATTGACAAAAACAAGTAGAAGAATCCACCGTGACGTCCCATAGCCTTATCTACAATATGTTGTATTGTTATGACAGCGGCTTGCTGATGTTGCGGTAAAACGGGGCTAGTGTAGCTGGCTCGTCCTGCGCTTTGGTATTCAAACTTTATACAGACAAAATTATTCGATAAAAGTGAAAAGGAAAATACATGTTAAGTTACGCATTTTTTATTGTTACTATGAAATGACACATCACTTCCCAAAATAGAAGGGCCCAGACGTAAACGTACATCTGTAAGGAATCAAGGATCTTGGCAGACGACCACGTGAAAAATTTAGCTAATATCCACTCAATATAAGTTGGGTTGATAAGCGGTTGATAAGCAACACATTGTTTTAGAAAAAGAGACAATCAATTTTTATATTAGTTTAGGAAAACTGCACATAACTCAATGTTGAATAAGAGACTCGGCATGATGTTCGAAGCCTACTATATATCGTAACTTGTAGGAGAATACGGCTACAGATCTTGCAGCCACACCTACGGTCAGTTAATATAAGTATCCTTTATGTTTACGACTCTCGTTGCTCTGCGACCAACGTATCTTAGCCGTAAATCAAATGTGACAGGGATAAGTCAGCACACACGTAAACGTAGAATCAATGGACACTGTCAATTTGTTTTATCTTACTACACTGAAAAGAAAAATACCATAAACTTTTGGAATTATTGTGTTGAAATATTTGGTACACTGATCCGAACCAAACTTAAATTTGTCCTTGGGTTGATCCTGATCTTAACTGCTTAAAACGTTTATCTTTCAGATTTTTGTTTGCTTGGAAATTGAAAATATCTCCACATAAATAAACTCATGCTTACACGTTAATACTAGGCTGAATTTAATAAAAATAAAAATATATTCTGACTTCACTCAAATCGCTTCTACTTGAAGCTACTTGACCTAGTTTTGTGCAGAGAGATTGCGTGGGGGGGGGGGGGGGAGAATGCAGTAATTCATCACTGTCACACACATGAGAACCCACACCCACACCGTGGCATCTGTAAAAGTTCACCCGCCACCACCCTGAAAACCAGGAGGTGTTGAGCCAAAGCTGTTTAAGTGTTGGACCGACGTCGCAGACGGCGGTCCAACACTTAGACAGCTTTGGTTTATTGTCATTTCTTTGCTGGGACCAATGCCATGTTTTCTGAGGCAATGTGGCGTGCTGGTCATATCTGCTACGCTGCACTTCAATTACACAATGTCAAGCAGTAAGAGAGTGAAAAGCCCATACAAATACTAGTCACAGTCAAGTTTGTCGAGTGATAAAGCAAACAAAATACAAAAAAAAAGAATATTTATAAAGGGAATATATTTAAAATAGTAGAGATTAATTGTTACTAAATATATTAAGCTCACAGTGAATTTTGTCGAGCAATATAAAATACCGAACATGTTTATAAAGGGAATATATTTTAGTACTGTATAGATTTTTAATTATTTCATGTAATATATTTTACTAATATAATGTGATTATGACACAAAATCCAGTCTGTCTTCTCTATTGTCTTTAACATGTTTAACGCTGGTTTCAAATTTTGTCATACATAAGGTAATCTAATCTCAGAGAGGACTCTATTCAACATAACGGACCAGTCACTACCCAGGATACAACACAATATCACAGCTAAGCTGAGAGAGTGTTACTGTATATCGAATATTCAGCTTCGAATACTTTGCAGAAATCAGCAATTCGCCATCGGGCATTTTAAATTAAATTAATTCATTAGCAAACAGCATTACTCATCAAGCATGATACACGGACCCAATTCCCGTTCAATGTGGAGCCAGCATCATAAACGATAGTCCAGCATTGAACCAACTTTGGGTCAGTGTATCATGCTGACTTGGCTACTCATTAGATCACGACGTTTTGATCTTTAACTTGACATATTACATATGTATATTTTTTTTATAAAATTAGTTTGCTTCCAGTCAATGAATGTTGGGAATAGCAATAGCAATTGACACCAGCAGTCACTGAAAATATGCTGGCATCCCAGTAAACACAAAATATTTGTATAACATTTGTACAATGTTGGACCAACGTCGAAGACGATGGGCCGACGTTGTACAAATGTTATGCAAATGTTTTGTATTGGCCTGCATGTCCAGGCAGACACCATTTATCATGAAAATATTTCAATTCTTCTAACTTTTAAAATGATTAATTACACCATTTTTGTTGAACAGATGATAGTAAAAGATAACTGATGACTAATAATAGCTGTTCATCTATATCATATTGTGCCATCCTCTGCGAATATAAAATGCTGTTAAATCATTAATTAACTAGACATATTCTTGAGTGTACAGACACTAACAATTAAATTATCTCATGACCAACACTTAGTGATTTTGACAGCAGCATTTGCGCGAAGACGTCCGGATTATGACGGGCGGGGTCCTGTTGCAGTGGTTAAAACTGCCTGCTTGGATAATCGGATATTGCTGGTTATTCCACCGCTCTGCCTCTCAAGTTCAAAGCTTTAAAACGTTTTTTTCCCGCTCAATCGTAAAAATTCAGTATTGCGGAGAGCCTTCGTGACCTAGAAGTAACGTACTCGACCTCACACATGGTTTGAATTTCGAATCCTGTGTCCGGATAGCAGTGTCTTCTCATTCACCTCACCATTCTTGGGAAGTTCTCCCGGCCCAGTTTAGCCTATGTGTGCACAAAGGTGGACTGAATGATTCACTCTTGATTACAACAAACCATTCCACAATATAATATTCCACAATAAATATAATATAAAGCACTATCTTACTTCTGTAAAAAAAACAGCAGCTCAAGTATTTGTTTTCTATATATTTTGTTGTGTATTCTTACCACCAAATCTTTTGCAAAAACGTCTTAGCAAAAGCAGGCCACTCAGAAGAAATGAACAATATATGCTGATAGAATATACATAAATACATCTGAAACACATCTGAATATACATGTATACAATTAATTATTTATCCAGGAAAACATGACAAGGTAGTTTTTCAGTCACAACACCTAGGGGACAGAGGTGTTTACGCTCTGCCTACGGGAGCCAGTTTCCATCACTTGATTCAATGTTGGGCTAGCGTCGCCGACGGAGGCCCAATATTCAACCAACATAGGGTGAACGTCTGCTGGTTTGTGCTCTGCCGCAGCCTACCATCAAAAACACGAGGTCTATATGGATCCAATGCCGGTTTGTTGTTGCGCCAGCGTCGAAGACTTTGGGCCAGCAACAAACCAACATTGTTTATTTGTTTCGTGTTTGATCACAGTCTAATGCGAGTCGAAACCGGACCAACGTTCCAAGCATTAGCCCACCATTGGACCAATGGTAAAACTCTGCATGTGAGTGTGATGTATGTGATTATAGTTTAATTAACCATGTCAATAGGAGACAGAATATCATTTGTCCCATGGTCCCTTAATTTGGTGTTTTTCAGGTGCTGCTATCCATGTAAAGTCATAGTCAACAAGACGCTATACCAACGTTGTCTCAATATTGGTGCAGCGTATTTTTACTACGCTAGCTGCGTTGAGGTAATTTCATGTGATGCCAGCTAGACGCAAGTCAACCCTGCCAACTATATTGTCAAAAGCATTGCCAAGCGGCATAATCCCAGTTGATTTTTTTAGCCGACTATTGCCATCTGATTTTATAATTAACACGGAAATCCTAATCGTTGATGCGATTACGTTGTTGAAATAAGTCTTGGAGAAGTAAACTGTACTTGCGAAATTATGTTGTATCTGCCACATTATTCAGTGGACGATACGTCCACTTAAACATTTATGTGATGAGATGTCCTATTCCAGTGTGTATGATTACAATTGACTATGCTAATAGGCAGAATGAAATGAAATAAAGATTTTAATGAAACAGCAAGAAGAAACACAATACAATTATAATGCACCACCAGCAGACATGGTGAGCCTTTTTCCTTATTAAGATGTCTCTGTGTAAATATCCACAGATAGTGCCTTGAACTGTGGACTAGACTCAATTTTAATGAATAAATGAATAATTAATGAAAGAATATATGAAAGAATAAATGAATGAATAAACGAATGAATGAATGAATGAATGAATGAATGAATGAATGAATGAATGAATGAATGAATGAATGAATAAATAAACGAATGGATAGATGGATAAATGAATGGATGAATAAATGAATGAATGAATGAATGCATTAATGAATGGATGAATGAATGAATGAATGAATGAATGAATGAATGAACGAATGAACGAATGAACGAATGAATGAATGAATGAACGAATGAATAAATGAATGAATGAATGAATGAATGAATAAATGAATGAATGAATGAATGAATGAATGAATGAATGAATGAATGAATGAATAAATGAATAAATGAATGAATGAATGAATGAATGAATGAATGAATGAATGAATGAATGAATGAATGAATGAATGAATGAATGAATGAATGAATGAATGAATGAATGAGATGGCACTGCCCTCCAGACACAGGCTTCGAAATTCGGGACGTAGCGGTTTGAGGCCTAGCACGACCGCAATAAAAAATCTTTACGAGTGAGCGGGGAAGAATCATTTGTTTCTTTGAAACCTGAATGCAGAGCACGGGAGAATTAGTATTGAGAATTACACACAGCTTTTAAAATGTGAGATTGTTCTGGGTTGGACATAAATATCTGCAGAATACCAGAATTAGGATAGGGATATACCCAGCAAATACGTTGACGAACTTTTGTTTCAAAGTCCGGCCGCTGTCTACGACGTCGGCCCAACATTGAGCCAACAGTTGGTGAATTTCTCATGTTTGTTTGATATTAAATCCGGGCGTGGTTCCGGCACGAAGAATCCACACAGAGACTCATTTTTCAGCAATGTGTTACATGCCTCGAGCACTAGGTGACGCTGCGTAGACGGCTATGTTGACACGGGTTCTGTGAACTAGACATAGTACACAAAGAGGGAGACTCCGCAGTACACAAGTCTATTCAGACACAAATCTAATTAACCTGACACACCCCGAGGAATATGCACCTCATAATCACTGAAATCTTACAGATTTTTTTGTTATTCTCGATATCAAGCTTAAAATTTACAAAGCAATTTCCAATTTATGACTTCATTAGAAAATCATACAGATAGACAGAGTAAACATTTCAACCTTTCTGAAATGTATCGAATCGTCTTTTATAAAACACACTGGAGAGCCCTTATAATAGATAAAAGCCGGTGTAAATATTACAGAAACCAAACACACGGCTAACAGAAACCAAGCATGTTGTTTAAGACATTTTGACATTTGAACCTTATAGAAACCAAGCATGTTGTTTAAGACATTTTGACATTTGAGCATTATAGAAAACCAAGCGTGTTATTTAAGACATTTTGACATTTGACATTTTGCACCGAAAAATCCCTATGGTATACTTAGTTTATACAAAAATATATCAGCGTTGTAAGGGTTATCCCTTTAGCCGCCAAATTATTCAATTTGAATTTCACCCACTTGAAGTTGTGTCTCGCTGACGCGATCCACAACTTAAAGTGAGTGAAAATTATTCAGATTTAAGGTCTAAATTTGAAGGTCAAAAAATTTAAAATCTTTTTGAATAATGTCACTTTTTATCTTTAACAGGTTTAAAAGCTGATATGTAATGTGCTAATATAAAATGTAAAAAACAAATATGGACGACACCGGCGGTTAAAGGGTTAAGAATGATGACGATCTATTCTAATCTGTATGTATACCTTACATTACTAGACAATACATGTCTACCTGTTTTTAAACATCCGGTTTTCCACCTTTGTTGTCCCTGCATGATGCTTGGTACAATATGTTTATCCTAATAGTAACATGGAAATGAGAAAATACTGCCAAAGGTGAAGCAGTGAAAGTTACGATTTAATTTATGATTATTGTTTCTAAATCGAAATAGTATCTTGCAGAACAGCGTTAATCCTTCCATCGATCCCGCACTGAAAAAATAAAAAGAAAGATATTGATCGTATACCCATACCATAGGTATTCAAATGAAACAGAAAGATGTAATTAGGACATATATGATAACTTGAAATTGAAAAATCAGCTTTGTTCTCCATAATTTATACAAAAATAATCAGTAACTGCATCGCTGTAATGGTTAAGAACGTCTAGATGTAAACAGTTTATAAATAAGAAGGTACACCCACGCGGAGGCGGTATTATAGTGGCTCAAATGTACTGCGGCAGACAATGCTCGCTGCAGACAGAATCATCTATTATATACTAAAGCCATCTGCTATTGGATGACAGTCTTTAGAAACTTCACAAGCCATGATCTCAAGTATCGTATCTCAAATACAAAAGATGGATTTGTGTCCTTGCATGGGCGTGATTGTAGTTTGCTCCCACGATTCTGGCACATCGTCCAAATCCAATAGAAACACTCGACCTTAGAATTCAGTATTACAATGCTCTTAAAATTGTTCATTCCACTGATTTCGAAAAACATAGAGTTTCATGAAACATTACTTCCCACAGCTAAATTGTATACAATTGTATTTTTTTATCGTTTTCAAACTGGAATTGTCTGTCTGACTGTACAAAAAAACACGATACAATGCTGACAGTAGCCCAAAATTAAACCATTATTGAATACAAATATCGTGTTCACTAGGCAATAGCATCCAAAGAAAAATGGTTTTACATTTTTATTAAAATATACGTTCGAATCATCATAAATATCTATCACAGCAACCACATTGTCTCATGCACTAGATACATGTATATATTAAATGTATGCTAATCTGAAAAAGTCTTTCGATGAATAATTATAAGAAAAATAATCTAGTTTGTCAAATCATAATAATTATAACCATCAATGCTAATTAATTAATAAAGCAAATAATTAAAAATGACCAATAAATACAAAAACAAGATAATTAAACAGAGCAGTGGGGAATTGTGACGCATTGTCAGTGTTGCAGCTCAACAACCCAGCAAACACGAGGCGTTGTCCTATTGTCTGGCTGACGTTGGCCCATCGTCTGAGAGGGAATAGGTACGCTATAAAATCTTTTGTTTAAATGCCTCTTGGGGCGAGACATAAAAGCAAACTTAAAAGCCAAATGTAACTTTTAACCCCAAGCCTGTGATTTCTTGCCCCAATGAAATGAAATGAATAGGGTTTTAGGCCTATATGTGCACATATAGGCTAAACTGGGGTAGGAGAACCTCCTGAGGATGGTGAAATGAATGTGATGACAATGTCCTCCAGACACAGGATTCAAAGTTCGAGCCCTGGTGGTCTGAGGCCGAGCATGTTACCTCTAGGCTCCCCAGAATATTGAATCTTTACGAGTGAGTGGGGAAAAACATTGATGTACTAATAGACGTATGACAAATGTGTATGCTGCTTAATGGAGAATAGTGGAAGATTGAGCTATTAAAAGCATCAACATAACTTTTAAAAAACTACTGGATATGGTTTTTGATCTATTTGCAAGATATATTATTAACTAATATATTAATTAATTTAATATCAATCAAATTTAATTATGTGAAATCTGGATCAAGTTAGTCACACAAACTTGAATTACAACCGTCAATTAGTTTTTCGCTTTTAACAGCTTTCAATTAATTATATATTTTCAGTCGTTGTTCATAATAGACCTACTGCTGTGCAAAGCTAAAAGGCAGTATCTGCTTACTTTAGCAGATACTGCCTTTGCAAAACTAAACAAATAACAAGCATTGTACTTCGCTCACATAGTTAGCTAAAATATCAGGTGGAATAACAAATGTTCCGGTAGTTCGTGTTCACAACCCCATGGATTAGCGTCAGAGTGCAGCAGAATAACAAAAAACTGCATTTTTGTATGCTGTTGACCAGTGAGCGCTGAGATCAACAATTTCATTAGAATGGGAAAGGTTGCAACCCTTTTAAAAATTAAAAATACACATTTAAATACCGTGAGTTAAACTAAATCGCCACTTCCATACATCATTGCAAGGAAATGTAAATATACCATTATCAACTATATATAAATCAGTAAGGCCTCTAAATCAGAACGCCTCAATTCAATGCGCAATCGATCGGTTGCGCATGTAGAAGTGGAAGCATAGCTTTTCGAATGACAGATCATCCCTTGGAGTTATTAGGTGCTAATTTTCAACTTTGTAAAGTGGCAGCTCAACACCTTATAACTCCAAGGGGACGAGATAATACCTGAATACTGACTCTGTATCACGTGCCAAGCAAGCACGACCCGTCCAGCCAATGTTTGCCCAAAGCTGGGCCAACGTCGTAGACGGTGGACCAACATTGGACAAACATTGGCTTGATTTGTGGTGTGTACTGGGTAGTCCTGCAGAATCCGTTATTATAGACTATTCCTTTGAGACTGGAATCTTATGACACTGAAGTAACGTGATCAGATACCGCCTATCTGTAAACAAGCAGCTCATATTTGATATTATGGGTATTAATAAATGTTTGATATGATTGTAATTTTACACTTGACATTTGAGAGCACACAGAAAAACGACACATTGAAACAATGTGCTTATAGACCATGGGCTGCAAGTCGAAAACCTCCCCCCTCTGGGTATTTTTGTAGACCATATTTTCCATAACCTTACTATGTACCAAGTTACTTTCAGGTGGTCTGCAGATTTTCTATGCTTGGACAAGGTCACCACAGGTCATCGAAGTAGGGTACCCTTTACCCTTAGGGTTGTGTAAGAATGTCTCATATAACTAGGTCGAAACTCAAACCAAGTACACATGGTGACATGGGTTGGTTGTGGGTTTCATAGGGGAGTTATCCCAATGTCTTGGTAAGGTCATCTCAAGGTCCATATCAGACAGTATTGACACAAGGATGGAAGAAGGGAGAGAGGGTGAAAAACTCTCCAACCTTTATGTTATCCCTGTAACCTCTCATGTGTGTTTTAGTGTAGGTCTGTGTTGGGATCTAGGTATGCTTCAAGCCATGATAGACATTACAAGTGAACATAATGTTAGCAAAAACAACAAAAATCAGCTATTTTTAGCTGCTTTGAGCTGATTTCACCTGTCTGTGACCTTGAGATGATCTCAACATGACCTTGAGGTAACTCTCCTATGCAACCAAACAGCAACCGATGTCATTATGTGTACTTGGGTTGGGTTTCGACCGATTTATTGGAAGTGCTGGTCCAATAATGTAGTCTCAACCATTTTGAGATGATTTGACCTCGCTTCGACCTTGAGATGACCTTACCATGACCTTGAGATAACTCCCCTATGAAACCCCACACCTACCCATGTCACCATTTGTACTTGACTTGGGTTTCGACCTATTTATTTTTATACCACCCTAAGGGTCAAGGGTACCCTACTTACATGACCTCTGGTGACCTTGTCCATGCATAGAAAATCTGCAGACCACCTGAAAGTAACGTGGTACATAACAAGGTTAAAAAAATGGTCTACATAAGTACCAAGGGGGAAGGGGGGTTACAGGTGGGCCCAAGGTCTATTACTGAAACTGTAACATAAACCACCAGGGATGGTTGAAGCGGGGTTTAAATTGGTGTAAATATATGCAGAATAAGGCGATATTGCGACGAGGCCGTCATTAAAGCAGGCCAGTCGTTTCGCTGCATTGATTCATAATATTTGCTTTCGACAACCCCATTCCTCAGAACGTTGAACCTGCTGCGCACGCGGCAGTGGTGCTGTTATTCATAATAAATGTGCAAAATGTGAATAAAACATGACATTTTCAGTATGAGATTTACATGTAGTTACAAAACCACCCTGAGACAAGCACCAGATGACATTCCTTGACCTTTAAATAAAACCTAAATGCCTTATCATGATATAATTTTAGCATTATATTTATTGTATAATTGGTCTGATATATTCGTGTACTCATAAACTTTTATTAAAATACAAATAATATACTATTGTGACAATCCACCTACTTTAATAGGTGTTGTTTATGTAACAAACACGAAGTACTACACATTTTGTTGATTTGAAGTTAAATAAAAGTGGCAATTACGATCCACCAACATTAAAACAACACACACCTAACGCCACTTTGCTTGATAGTAACAGACTATGCGGTTCTCAATTCGGGAAAAAATGCAGAAAATTTGAGTTATTCTAATATAACGTTCGGCAAAGTTTGCCGGTAGAGACTAACTTCGCACAGAATAGCAAAGCCCAGCGTTTATTTTACGAAAAGGTTATCAAGTCAGCGGCATTTATCATCGATCATTCTTAAACGCCGTCAAATTTCTATGATTTTGTAACTTTCCAGAGAGCTAATTTTGTAGATTAATCGGACCAAGTATAGTATTCTACCCCCGACCAGGTGGTTCAACCTGTCACATGACGAGATCAGCCAAGCACCGCCGCCATTCAGTTGGTATTTACCCCTTTAACCGCCAAATTATTCAATCTGAATTTTCACCCACTTAAAGTTGTGTCTCGCTGACGCGATCCACAACTTCAAGTGAGTGAAAATTATTCAGATTTGACAAAATGGAGGTCGACTGTTTTCAAATATTTCTGATTAATGTCACATTTTATCTTTAACATGTTTACTTAAGCTAATCAAATATGAGAATATATGCGGCACCGGCGGTTAAAGGGTTAAATTAAGGTGTAGAATACCAGACTTGGGCCGAGTAATCGTCGAAACCATCTTTTCATCAAGCAAGGATCATTCCGAGACGTTGACGGAATATTGGTTTAACGTTGGCCCATTGTCTGTGACGCTGGCAAAACATTAAAAGAGTATTGTTTCAACCTTCCATGTTTGCTGTGATCTCTTCACTTTCCAGTTTATATGACATAGCCCAGCAAATACAAGACATCGACCCGATGTTGTATCAATGTTGGCCCACTGTCTGCGACGCTGGCCCAACATTGACCTGTGTTTGCTAGGAAATAACCCCATGGCAGTTAGAAAAGAAAAGGTCGCCTTCGTCTTTAAGGTGTTCTAGTCACACATACGCCTCCAGGACATCTCGCCCTTGCGTTACTTGATCTGCGTGGTGAAGGCAGTCTCTCATCGGGTCGAGTCTGGAAAAGTTTAAAAACATTTACACTGAGAGCAAAAAGTCCATTTTTACGCCAGGCACCTGACCAGCAAAGTTCAATAACCGTCTGTTTTTTTTAGACGAACTGGGTCTGTTTTTGATCGTCCGGATATTAATAAAAACGATATCGTGGAATATCGGCTTCCATTACTTACATAAATCAATCTGTAATGTTTTCCTGTTTCATTAGATTAGCAGCTGTTGTTTAACAGATTGGCGTCAGCAATAGTTACTTAAAATATATTGGAATAACAAATAATAAATCGAGTTAAACGAACATGTTCTTAACTCCCAATCGCACACCAACTATAAACTATTTTCTTTCAACAGTGGTAATATATTGTATTGGAGCCTGGGGACTCCATCTGAAAAATGTTTATCATCTATTGTAAAAATACAGAAAAGTGCTGTTTTAACCCTTG
>OZ024918.1:41505814-41630814 GCA_964017125.1 Flabesymbios commensalis
GGTCTAGATAGCATACTTCGACTGCATGTTCAGTGTCAAGACCTTCTGGATGGGTTTAATTGTTTAAATTGATAATTATATACGTAAGTATAGTGATCAAAATTTAATGGTGTGTCAAATGTTGTCGAATAAAAAAATCAAGAGTGCATGCCTATACTGTCACATTAAAATACTAATGCAGGCAAATACGGAAAAACGTTCGTTTAATCTCTTTAATTGCAGCTCCATAGCCATAATAATGGTATACGGTATGTGAAGCATCAGTACACACAAAAACAGCAAGCTTACTAAGATTAATGTCTAGATCCTGTTTTTATACCATCTCATTCATAAGGGCGAAGTATATCTTCTCGTATTAAAGTTCATAGTGTCAACCACTGTACCGAACCACTCAGCCATATTTAAAAGACATCAACCCTTCAAGCGCTAAAATATAGAATTTAATTCTTCACCCACTTGAAGTTGTGTCTCGCTACCGCGGCCCACAACTTCAAGTAGATGAAAATGACCCTTATGTGTTAATCAGAGACCATAAATTCACGAATCTTAAAGTTTAAACGGTCATTACATTCCCAATAACAGTGATTTAACCTGATAATAAAACGAAAAAAAATATTATAGTCGTGGTCAGATGTTTAACCCTTTAACCGCCAAATTATTCAATTTGAATTTTCATCCACTTTAAGTTGTGTCTCGCTGACGCGATCCACAACTTCAAGTGAGTGAAAATTATTCAGATTTGACAAAATGGGCATTATATCTAAATGGACTATCCGAGCTAACATGTTTGTTAAATGCTGGTCCCTGATCCACCAAGCTATGTCAACATTATAACTATTTAAGCGCGTCGACCGATCAAAGTTGATCCTGGAACCGACTAAAATCGACCCCCGAGCTGCAAAAAATAAAAAAATATAATAGCCATAGACCCATACCATAGGTATTTAAATGAAGCAGAAATAGCTAACTAAGAAAGCTATGAGTGAAAACAATAACAAGTATCCTTTGGTCTCTCTTTTTTTACCAAAAAAAAATTTCAGCGTTATAAGGGTTAAACAAAGACTGAGTGGACGTCTCGCGTTTGCTAGGTATTGTAAAACAATTTATTTTATGATTCTCTCAATTCCACTACACAGTTACAGTCAAGTTATAGTCGACATACATGTTTCAGTCAATGAAACAAGGTTAGCTACTTTTGTTTGGTTTTTCATTTGAGCATTAATTTATATTTTTTCATAACTTCCATAGACGTACGTTGAAATTCTAGCAATTTTCGTCCACATTGCATCCTTATGGTCCATTTATTAATGTTTACATGTCTGATAAGTTTTATCAATATTGCATCAGCATTATTTATAGTTGTCGTTAGAGCTCTTGTCTATTCCGATATTGAAGTAGATTGTGGTTTTAAGCCCCGTTTCTATCACGTGATTGATAATATACCAGCTCAATCCATGTCAAATATACTGATGCCGACCAAGAAGATGTCATTATAGAGCGAGCACATCGGAGTTGATGCTTTAGTAATAACTTGGCTGTGTGTTTTTTTATCTATTTAAGAGTAGAAATTAGAAATTATAATTCGAAGCAAAAAAATATTTTTCCACACCGCATCGTCCTGTTATCAACTACATTCTCGCTGAATCGTTCTCTCTTTGTTTTTCATGTAATCAATGAAAAAGACACTGTCACACGTTTGTTTATTATCTGACCAGAAACACATGTGTATTTTACATAATTTGAAAGAACACTTCAGTTGATTAATCTCCGTGAAGCTCTTTAGTTCTGCAATTTATTTTCTCACCCACTTGTGTGTCTGTACTGCGGCCAATAACCTCAGGTGGATGGAAAGTAGTCATTATTTATTGTTTCATTTGTGACCAAACATTTTGAAATTTTGGTGTTTAAACACACATTAAATTTCCAACAGCAGTGATTTGATCGACTAATAAAACATAATTAAAACATTTATAGGCGTGCTTCGCGGCTAAAGAGTTGAAATTCATTTGAACCTGACATTGCAGTATCGCTGGAATCAAAAGAATGGAAATTTCCCTGCATTAAGTTTTACCAGCATTTGACAAATCAGTGTGAATATAATAAATGTCATCATTTTGTGAGGTAATGATACAGTAATATATGTAGCTTGAACATTTCATTCTTCAGATAACTCATTCTACTTTACAAACACTCCACGGGTCAGAACCAAGTAACAAGACTATTTATTGCTGATGGTTCGCCAAGTATTTATTGCTGATGGTTCCTGTGAGAGGAACATGACAGAACAGCCAGGAAAGCGCTGGTGTCGTACAATGCATTACGGTGAACATTATAATAATATTTACAATTTTAATGATTTATACAAGAATTAGTGGATTAGCTGTTATTATTCATGTTAAGAATACTTTGCGATAATCACTTTCACGAATAAGCATAACTTCAGTACATTATTATGATCATTTTGCTTGAACAATTGTTCGAGTTGAATAGCTGAAAGTCTTTTCCAGAATTTGTCATTTATCAATTGTTTACGCTCTTCTCAAAATAACGGGCAACCCAGTTACACATGTTACAGCACATGTAGGTCTATCGTCCAATCTGAAAGAACACATAAGAAGCAACTCTAAAAAACCTTAATCCTTTGACTGCCAAATTATTCAATCTGAATTTTCACCCACTTGAAATTGTGTCTCGCTGACGCGATCCACAACTTCAAGTGAGTGAAAATTATTCACATTTGACAAAATGGCGGTCAACTGTTTTCAAATATTGCTGATTGATGTCATATCTTATCTTTAACATGTTTAAAAGGTGGTAATAAAAAATGAAAAACCGAATATATGCGACACCGGCGGTTAAAGGGTTAAGACATTTTTAAAACCTTTCAACGCAATTCACGACTACAGTTGTTTTATTAACTGCTAAACTCTATGTGTTTAAACATGACGATTTCAAAATGTTTGGTCTCCCGTGGAATGACATCAATTTTACTTTTAAATTTTGTAATGAAATAATGTATCCCGCAGATCATTATTATAAAGTTTTCAACAATTTTAGATTTTTAAAAACATTTCCTAGCTATATTTATGAGAATCCACAAAAAACCCAAACATACAGTGTGTTCACCTAAAGGATGGTTGAATGCCAGCACAGCAATGGGCCACATTTAATTGGGCCAGCGTTTAGAAGACAATAATCGGTGCTGTATGGGGAACCCCCACACGAACTAAGATGTAGGGGAACCCCCATACCAATTAAGGGCGGCAGCAAATTGAGGTAAATGTACTCAGCAACATAAGCAACCCCAGGGACAACAGAGACTAACACAACAGAAAAACAAATGAGGTAAGAACCAACAATAACTTTCATTTTCTCGTCATGATATAACCGGTTTAACCATTGCTGTTGTAGCTACCATTCTTACACTGAAATGTGCTGAAGTTGAGGCTAATAAAAACAAAGCAGAGATCACAGAGATGGTCATATCTCGCATGACAACAGAATCCATCAACTGAGCCTTGATGTCAGCTTCGCACAAGTGAGAGACGTCCTAATACACTTAAAAGCCTAGGTATACACCCACGTACATACACTCACAAATACACTAGGAAAGAAACAGTACAGTTCTTGTATATTGGCCACTCGAAATCAGGAACAAACTGAAATGATTTATAGAAACATAAACGGCATAACGAACAAACGCACTGAATTAATACACTATCTCAATGAGCATAACCCGCAATTCGTAACGATAAAAAAAGTAAAATCAGGAAACAACATACATTAGGATCCCCAACTATTATATAATACGGAAAATCCAGGCCGTGGATAGGAGGGGGTGTAGCAATACTTATACGAAAAGACATACAATTTAATCAATTAGACACGTCAGAATTGTATAAAAAATCTGATAAAAGAAAGATTGCATTGGCTACGATATACAACCCTCCTGGCACTTTACCTAATGTTGAAAACTTTTAATTCATACTAAATAAATACCCAGATTCAACTGTTATGGGTGATTATAACTCAAACGACGAATTATTTGGTTGTAAAAAAATTAAAAAAAGGGAGCTCAATTTAATAGTCTAAAATAACGGAACTCCAACACACTACACAAATACGTTCAGCAATATTTTAGATCTGTGTATTGTCAATCGCACTATCGCGACCAAGATAGATACACAGTACACAGATATACAGTAGGCCTAGATGTAGGCAGCGATCACATGCTTGTTCACCTGGTAATAAATTCGTCAAAACTTGTGGGACAAAAACGAAGAGAAATTCTACATCACGAAAAAACAGACTAGGTAAAACAAAATAATTGATAAAAATGTAATACTAACAGACGCAGTCACACAAGCTGAAATAGACGAAACAGTTAACAATATAGCTAACATAATTAAAACAGCGTTAGACAAATCCTGTCCGAAAAGTAAAGTAAAATATATGAATTTATATCGGAAGAAACCAGCAAATTTATTTAAGTTAAAACGAAAAATAAGACGAGTAGCTCAAAAAAAAAATTAGGCCGAACATTAAACATGTTAAATCGATTAGAAATATTAGCAACCAAAGTCGCGCAAAATGCCAAGGCCACCTGTTAGCAAACAAAAACACAAGAAATTTAATTGGCAAAAGACAGCAAAAGTTTGTGGCAAAACTTTCACAAATCTGCGGTAAAAGAGCACAAGCAGAGACGAACAACCCAGTTACAAAAAACGAAAAAGCTAATGCGGTTGCTAAAACATTAAGGGAAATTCGCAAAAACCACAAAGGGCCAATTTTTGACGATAACTTAAAGAAAGAAGTCGACGACGCAATTGCAGAAAATTACCATCTTTTCAACCCACTACAATTATATGCATGCCAGACGAAAAGGGCGATGATAACCCTATAATGAGCCATAACAGAAATAAAAAAAAACAGCCAAGTAAAACCAAGGGTCAATCGACACCTGGCCAAGACTATATTCAATATGTTGTACTAAAAAATTGCCCAGACTGAGTATTAAAAACCGTGGAACAAATTTACAATATATGCCTACAAACTAATTTTTTTCTGGAACTTGAATACAAGCAATGGGAACAATGATGTCAAAATCAAATAAAAACAACAAAACGACAACAAACTATAGACCCATCAGCCTACTAAGTTGCATCGGAAAATTATTTGAAAAATACTTGCAAATAGAATAAGAGGCGAACTCGAAAAGATACAATTATTTAATCAATGACAACTTGGCCATAGAAATGAAAGATGCGCGATGGAACACAGTATGATTAACAGATGACGCCCTCATAGGCTTACAAACCAGTAGACTGAGAGTTGCCGTCTTCATAAACGTAGAAAAAAGCGTTTGATTCAGTATGGCATAATGGCCTCAGACATGAGCTAATAAACAGTGCGCTGCCGTTTATCTCAGACAGACGTTAAAATTAATGATGAAATATAGGATAAAGTAAAACTTAAGGACTTGTTTCCATTGGTAAGGTTCAACCCGCGACATATTATTTAGCCTTCATTAAATACATTTCCATTCACGCGGACCCAGCGCGGGTGATTTGCCATGCGGGTAGAAAATTCAATAATGTTGGATTTTTTCTGCACCGCATGGCAAATTCGCATGGGGAATTCCAAAAAATGACGTCACACAGATGGGCTTTCTCGTGTATCGCAGCGTGTTTTGCAAAATTTGTGAATGTAAACCTAGCTTGAATATATTATCACCTGATAATCAGCAAGTATGGCAAACAAAACCCCATCTTTCAAACAATTAAAGTTGGAATAGCTCATAGAGCTTGTTCGGTCGAACCCCGGTTTGTACAACAAACGAAAACGATACAAAAGAGCATTAACTGGACAAGGAATCTGTGGCAGTAAATATCTAAGACGTAAAAAGAATGACAGGTAGGCCTATTTACATAGCCTACCCTAGTGGGCAGGGGTTGAAATTAACGATATACCGTGGCTGAAGTGCTATTCTGGCTACAAGCCTATTGCAGCTAATCTGACACAGTGTCCAGACAGGGGCTGATCCAGTCTTGAAAAATATATATTTTGTCAAATTTAGTAGTTTATCAGATAAGATAACCTATTGTGCATTTTATGATTAAAGCATGAAACTTTTACAACTTGTAGAACATATCCTAAGGGTCATTTTTAGATCTCGAAAGGTCGAAATATTTAACGGCAAAGACAAAAAGTAGTGAAAATTGTTTATTACAATGTCCATTATCTGTTTATGTGTCCCAACAGTGTGTCAAATATCCGAAGTGACTGTTTGAATCATAAACATAACACCAAGGTCATGTCAAGGTCACACCAAGGTCACTTAAATGTCAAACTTGCAGAAAATAGATACAATTTCCACATTTATCAATTCCAACACTGTTGTTGTGCAATCATTTATTACAAAGGACTGGTTTTGACATATTCTTCGTCATATGTATTTTCCACACACATTTTAGGATATTAAGGGCAGTATCAACTTTGGGAAGGAGGATATCTCCTAGGTATTCCACTTATTACCCTTCTTTCTGAATATATAGTTGAGCGGTTCAAATTACAATTATGCAGCATTGTAAAACATTAGCTTGGGCTCCCATAGCAAAATACTAATAAATATTTGGCTTTATGAAGTTTGACATGGGGTGGGGTTGTGTTTTACTGGAGTACCATCCGAAAATAATTCGAAGGGCATGTCAAGGACATTTCAAGGTCAAACTGGCAAAAACTGTTACCATTATCACATGTCTTCTTCAGAGCTGTTTCAATTTCTTTTTCAAACGTGGCTTCACATAAAGGAGCCTGAGCTTCAGTCTGATGGCATGTATACATTTTTTCTAGAATCACATCTATATACATCAACTTAACTTTATGCAGGGCAGCCATATCTGATAATTTATAGACAGCTCAGTTTTATTAACATTAATGTAATTGGTTTTAAACCGATTTGTTATGCATTTACTAGCCTCCATGTAGCAATCATGTCTCCTTCAATAAGTTTGGTCAACAAAGCAGTGTCTTTTAATTTGGGGCGACAATATTAACATACCGGATACTAGAATTAATATCTAGGCTACATCAATTTTTCAGAAAGCTCGGCAAAATATCGATGTCATGACTGCCAAATTGTCTCGTTAAATTAAGACCCTGTCACCATGATATATATAAAACCGATTATTTCATCGTTCGGTATTAAATTAATACTGAATAGACTGCATCATTTTCTATTAGGACATGGCACTTTTCCATGACTTGTCGACAACAGTTGCATTATAACTAGACTATACCTTCTACAGCCACCAAATAGGATATATGATATTAACTACTAATATTTACTAATCCGCTATAATGAGCTACTGTTCCGTTATAATGGTCTAGTATTTTGTTATAACGGTCTAGCATTTCGTTATAACGACATACTAATCCATTATAAAAGTAGCCTATACTATACTGATATATCCCTCTACTATTCCGCTTTCACCATGATAACGGTTCAGCAGACTGTTATTCCGTTATAACTGGCTAGTATATTTCGCTACAACGGTATACTATTTTGCTATAACGGTCTAGTATTTCGCTATAACGGTCTAGAGTTCCGTTATAGCTGTCCACTAATCTGGTATAACGGTCCACTAATCCGTTACAACGGTCTTCTAATCCGTTATAGCGGTAAACTAATCCGTTATAGCGGTCTTATAATCCGCTTTAACGATCTATTATCCTTTTATAACCGTCAAGTATATCGTTATAACGGTTTATAACCAAATAGTAGACCGTCATAACGAAATAGTAGAGCGTTATCAAGGTTTAATAGACCGCTATAGCGGAACAGTAAACAGTTATAACGGATTAGTACATCGTCTTAACTAAATACTAAACCGTTATAACGACCTACAAGACCGTTATCACGAAATACTAGACCGCTATAACGGGATAGTAGACAATTAAAAAAAAAAATGGTGGACCGTTAAAACAAAAAATAATACTAGACCGTTATAACGGTTTAGAAGACCGTTATAATAGGATTAGTAGGCCGCTATAACGGTTTAGTAGACCGTCATAACTGATTAGTAGGCCTTTATAACGGGATAGTAGACAACTATGCGGATTAGTAGACCGTTATAACGAAATAATAAACCGTTATAACGAGATACTAGACCGTTATAGCGAAATAGTAGACCGCTATAACGTAAGACTATAGAACTCTATAAGACTATAGAACTCTACAAGATTATAGAACTTTATAATGGGATCGTAGACGTTTTAACAAAGTACTAGACAGTTATAACGGAATAGTAGACAGTTATAACGAAAGGCTAGACCATTATAAAGGAATAGTAGACCGCTATTACGAAATACCAGGCCGTTATAGCGGAATAGTAGACCGTTATAGCGGATTAGTAAGCCGTTATAATGGATTTGTATAGCGTGATACTAGACCGTCATAACGAAATACTAGACCGTTATAACGGGATAGTAGAGAGTTATAACGGATAAGTAGATCGTTGTAACAAAATAGAAGACCTTTATAACGAGATACTAGACCGCTATAAAGTGAAAGTATACTGTTATAACGGAAGACTTTGCCGTTATAACGTAATAGTAAACCTTTATAACGGATTAGGAGACCGTTATATTAACGGAATAGTAGATCGTTATAACAGAATAGTATACCGTTATAACGTGAGACTAGACCGTTATATCCTCATACTAGACCGTCATAACGAAATATTAGACCGTTATAACGGTATAGTAGACCGTTATAACGGATTAGTAGATCGTTATAGCGAAAAACTATACCGTTATAACAAAATACTAGATCGTTATAACGAAATACTAGACCATTATAAAGAAATATTATACCGTTATAACGGATTAGTAGACCGTTATAACGGAAAATTATACCGTTATAACGAAATACTAGACCGTTATAACGAAATAATAGACCGTTCTTACAGAATGGTATACCGTTATAAAGGATTCTGTCTAGTACTTTGTGATAACGTCTATTATACCGTTATAACGGATTAGTAAACCGTTATAACGGAAAATTATACCATTATAACGAAATACTAGACCGTTATAACGAAATAATAGACCGTTCTTACGGAACAGTATGCCGTTATAAAGAATTCTGTCTAGTACTTTGTGATAACGTCTACTATCCCATTATAGAGTTCTAGTATTTTGTTATGACGGTCAAGTCTTCCGTTATAGCGGTCTACTATTTCGCTATAGCGGTCTAGTATCTCGTTATAACGGTTTAGTATTTTGTTATAACGGTCTACTAATCCGCATAGTTGTCTATTATCCCGTTATAACAGCCTACTAATCAGCTATGACGGTCTACTAATCCGTTATAACGGCCTACTAATCTTATTATAACGGTCTTCTAAACCGTTATAACGGTCTAGTATTATGTTTTTGTTTTAACGGTCCACCAATTTTTTTTAATTGTCTACTATCCCGTTATAGGGTCTAGTATTTCGTGATAACGGTCTTGTAGATCGTTATAACGGTATAGTATTTAGACAAGACGGTGTACTAATCCGTTATAACTGTTTACTGTTCCGCTATAGCGTTCTATTAAACCTTGATAATGCTCTAGTATTTCGTTATGACGGTCTACTATTTGGTTATAAACGTGTAGACCGACGTTGTTACGGATTAGTGGACAGCTATAACGGAACTCTAGACCGAAATACTAGACCGTTATAGTGAAATAGTATACAGTTGTAGCTAAATACTAGTCAGTTATAACGGAATAACAGTCCGCGGCAAAGCTCAAAATCTTCGCCTGCTGCAAAATTCTGCCCTATTTTAAGGCTGGGTTTTTTTTAATGTTAAGAACATAATGATTCATCATTAGACATAATAAGGATATTGATAAAATATTCATAATGATGAAAAGACGTTCAAATGTCATCAAATAGTTACGTCCTTGTAAAAGACGTCCAGGCATCATCATATTCTGTAAACACCCCCACACCCCCCGTAAATATGGTTTGCGTGTGCAAATGAATGACCATGTCGATATAACGTCGTGCAAGGATGTCTTTAAGTCATTGTGTTTGTAACGCGAAAAAAAGACGTCCATGCAACAGCATATTTTACAACCAAAATGCATTTGAATATCATGTGTAAACAAATTACCCTGATTAGTGAATGTCATGTATAGATGTCTTGGAAGTTGTCCTTTTTAGACGTCCGGCCATTATTATATTTAAACATCCCAAATACATCCCAATATCACGCCTAGGCATGTGTTTGTTACGCGAGGAAAATATGCCGAGACATCATCAGATTTTGACATGTAATATGCGTATGAATATCATGTTAAGCTAATGATCACATGCCACCAAATAACCATGTCAATATGACATCCTGTATTAATGTTTTAAAGTCGCCTTCTCGGATGTGTTTGTTACGTGAGGAAAAGACGTTCAGAAATCATCAGATTTTTACATTTAAAATCGTCAGAATATCACGTTAAGATAATTGCACAGGTAACCACACAGCCACATCAATGTGACGTCCTTTATTGATGAAGAAGAAAGAAGAAGAAAAATGTTTATTCGACAAATGACACTGAAAAAATACAAATTAAATAACATGTCAGGATGACTACCATTAAGACTCAAAGAGTCGCTGGCATGGAAGCCACCTAAGTATAAATAATATAACATATAAAATACTATATAATATAGTAAATCACGATACAAAATTATCATACAAAATAATATGCAGCTTGTCAGATTAAATTTAAAAGGGACTGTGCAAATGAAAACGTTTGGATAAATATGGGTTAGGATTTTAACTCAAAACATAAATTTATCAAATCTCAATATTCTCCACCCAGCTGAAACTGTCAGTCGCGTCAGCGAGACACAGCCACAAAATAGGCAAAAATTACAAAATAAATAACATTGTGGCCAAAAGGAAAATGTATATATAAATATATTTATATATATATACATACACACATACATTTTCAGTGCATTAGGTAGGTGTTGTCAAATTACAAACATAACAATTATGAATTAGACAAATGTCAGAATATTTCTCTATTAGATAGTGTTTAGTATATTGTCCAAAACCTTTTAAACTATGAGTGAGTACCTTTTCTAAAATTGATAAATTTGTGGTATTTAATAAATGTGGCATTTGGTTTCTGATACAATTACGAGCAAACTCATGTTTAACATGGGCATTCCTCAGTTTCTTTTCCCCCCTTGTGTTATAATCATGAATGTCAGAGGTTAGACCAAGATTAAAGTCATAAAAATGATCAGGAAGAATGTTGTTTATTAATTTAAAATACAATTTTAGTTGTTGATGAAGATGTATATCATTTACTTTCAAAATATTGAATTTTTTAAGATAGGATCGGAGTGTGTATAAAAACAACCTTTTAAAATAATTCGAATTGCTCTTTTTTGAAGTTTTAAAATCCGATTTGAATCATGACCCCATGCTAATATGCAATAATTAATATGTGGAAGAATGAGAGAATTGTAAATGGTCAATAATGTTTTTTGTGGTATTAAGTGTTTAAGTTTATTAATCACACCTATTGTCTGCGATATTTTATTTCCTATTTTATTAACATGTGAATTCCATTTAAGGTGTTTATTTATAATTAGTCCCAGATAATTAAATTTATCCACACATTTGATTAATGTATTGTTTATTTTAAATTTCGGAATTGTTACACGTTTCTGTGGTTGATGAAAGAGCATGAACTTTGATTTTAGTTTATTTAGGGACAGCTTGTTAACTAATAACCAGTAACTTATTTTTCCTAATTCATCATTTAATATATTTATATTTAGCCCAGAATCATGTTTAGCATAAAAATCATTTAAATTTGCGATAAGGGTTGTGTCATCAGCATAGATTATGCATTTGAATAAACGACTTGCGTTGGGGAGATCATTCAGATAGATGATAAACAGCAAGTCGCCCTTCTTGGATGTGTTAATTACGGGAGGTAAAGACGTCCAAACATCGTCATATTTTGACATCGAAAATGCGTCGGAATATCAAGTTAAGCTGATGTTCTCAGACAACCAGATAACCATGTCAATATAACATCCTGTATTGATGTCTTAAATTCGCCCTTTTTGGATGTGTTTGCTACGTGAGGAAAAGACGTCCAGACATCGTCATATTTTTTACATCTAAAATGCGTCGGAATATCACGTTAAGCTAATGTGCATAGGCAACCAAATAGCCACGTCAATATGACGTCATGTATTGTAGTCTTAAATTCGCCCTTGTCGGATGTGCTTGTTACGTGAGGAAAAAACATCCAGACATCGTCATATTTTGACATCAAAAATGCATCAGAATATCACGTTAAGCTACTTTTCACATGCAACCGAATAACCATGTCAACTTGACGTCCTGCATGGACGTCTTTAATTCGCCTTTATTGGATGTGTTTATAACGAGAGTAAAATATGTCCATGTGTCGTCATATTTTGAAATCCAAAATAAGTCAGAAAATGATGTAAAGTTAGTATACAACCAAAGAACCATGTCAATATAACGTCCTACATGGACGTCTTAAAAGTCGCCTTTGTTGGATGTGTTTGTAACGAGAGTAAAATATGTTCATGTATAGTTATATTTTGACATCTAAAATGCGTCAGAATATCACGTTAAACTAGTTTGCACATGCAACCAAATAACCATGTCAATTTGACGTCCTGCATAGACGTCTTAAAGTCGTCCTTGCTGGATGTATTTGTAACGAGAGGAGAAGATGTACATGTTTCGTTATATTTTGACATCCAAAATACGTCAGAATATCATGTAAAGTTAGTTTGCACATACAACCAAACAACAATGTCAATATGACATCCTGCATGGACGTCTTATTGTCGCTTCTCTTGGATGTGTTGGCAATGTAAGAAAAAGACGTCGGGTTGTCATCATATCGTTTACATCCCAAACTCGTCAGAATATCACGTGAACTTAGTTTACACCTGACACCAGTTAACTCGTCATACGACGTCAGCATCACGTTTAAAAACGTCTTTACAACGTCTTTTGCCAGCTGGATATGTCCATAATAAGTCAACATGTCCATAGACTGGAATTGGGCTAGTTTTTTTTAATATTGTCCAAAATAAGGGAGGGGATAACTGATAAATGGAGCTTATGTCACATCAACCCAAAATTGAAAAAAACTTCCACAGATGTAGTCTCCCATATTATAAACATATCAAAAAGCGAAAATATTTTTAAGCTTTAGGATGAGCTCTAGTCCGATGGTGTCTCTTTAATTACATGTACTCAACTTCAACATGACTGTGATGTTTTTTCTGACTTTGCCTAAAAATATGATTTGTTGCATACACATGCTTCATATTTGTAGATATACCTACATAAGTACAATTTGATAACAATATTTTGAATAGCATTGATAATACAGCTATAGTAGCGTGAATATTCTTAATTTCAAGTAGTTGCAAAAGCATATTAACCCTTTAACCGCTGGAGTCGCATATATTCGGGTTTTCATTTTTTATTGGCACATTAAGTACTATCTTTTTAAACATGTTAAAGATAAAATGTGACATCAATCAGCAGTATTTGAAAACAATTGACCTCCACGTTGTCAAATCTGAATAATTTTCACTCACTTGATGTTGTGGATCGCGTCAGAGAGACACAATTGCAGATGGGTGAAAATTCAGATTGAATAATTTGGCGGTTAAAGGGTTAAAACATATTCTAAAAATGTAAATCATGGAAATTAAGTTGATAAAATACTTTTTATATACTTTTTGAAGATCACTGGCCAGTTATGATTGGATCAATTTAATTCGTATGAGGTATAAACACTACAGGTCAACGTTTTGTGAGAGTCTGTCGTATGCAAAGAAATAACAATTGATTGTATTTGTGTATAGGCTTATATGTATGTATATTTATCAAAATATCGTGCTTCTCGAACAAGAATTATATAAATTTTGCGACATTTATTACCGTAAAATAAAGTTTAAATTTATTGGCGGCCATTTTCCAAAATGATCGCCGACTTATTAAATGTTCGGCTTGACATAGCTAATATTTTTGAGTAGGTTATAATCGTCCAGAGTGCCAAGTTTGGTGCTTTAACCCTATTTGCACGATGCTTTAAATAATTTGCAAGACTATACTCTTTAAGTTGATAACCACGAATTGTATTGATTTTCTAAAATAATTTTCTAATAATATTAGGCAATTATTTTAGGAAATCATTAAAATTCATGGTTATCAACTTAAAGAGTACATCTTATTTAAAAAAAAATGTATTTTCAATTAGCAATTATTGTAACATGTGTTTCAGTCATTGTTTTTTTGCTGTTGAAATATCCACAATGCTTTTAAAAAGGGCCAGGCTAATTTCAATTCTCTATGAGTTTTAAACTTCGTGACGTCCTCTGTGCAACTGACTATCTGTGAACCTTTTATTAGAAGGAGAGGGGGTTTGGACACAGACTTGGTCAGATATCAGTGCACGACGGTGTTATTTAGAAAAGTCACGCAGTACAAAACCACTCTATAAGAGCTGCATTCTCTCATTTCATTTTTTATTTAAAATAAAATTGACATTTAAAATGTTACAATACTCGATCATGTTCCTTCCTTAGAAATCCACCACAATCTGTAATTTTAGTCATGGTTGTAGCAAAACGTCCTGGTACATTAACAGTTAACATTACATTAATGGTATATTAACATTAACAGTTTTTCATGGAAATACTAGTTCATTCTAACCATTAAAATTATCCAAAAGTTGATGCACCTGACAAATTTCGCCTATGTGACAATAATGGTAGTCAAACCCATTTAAAGGGACAGTTCTAGGCTAAAATCAGCAAAAATTCGGTGATTTTATTTAATATGACCATATGATGTAAACATGTCCATAGACTAGAACTGCAAAATTTTAAAATTTTTGTGCTGCGCATTTATCAGTTAGGCTAGATATAGAGACGTAATTCCCGTATTTCTTATTCTTGACATGGTTTTCCAAAATAAGAAATCAGGAATTTCGTCTCTATATCTAAAAAAAAATTAAAACATTTTGCAGTTCTATGTTTGAGTCTCATAGTTCATGTCATAACATCCTTTCACAAGGTAACACGTGCCCTGACCACGCCTGTGGTCCAGACATATCATCCCACATAATAATAATGATTGTACTGACCTGAAACCAAAGATGGACTTCAGTGCATCTTAGCGCTACCACACATATTCCCACTGCCCACAAAATCATAGTGGCACTAGACGCTCACCCAACGATGTGTCAATGCTAGAACGCTAGGTTAACTCTCCGGCCCAAGGGTTCTACTTATTCATTCATTCATTCATTCATTCATTCTTTCATTCATTCATTCATTCATTCATTCATTCATTCATTCATTCATTCATTCATTCATTCATTCATTCATTCATTCATTCGTTCGTTCGCTCGTTCGTTCGTTCGTTCGTTCGTTCGTTCGTTCGTTCGTTCGTTCGTTCGTTCGTTCGTTCGTTCGCTTCATTACACTCGACCACCTGTCCACCCAACCGAATGCCTACTCATTTATTTATTTGAGTTTTTTGTTTGTTTGTTTGTTTGTTTGTTTGTTTGTTTGTT
Source organism: Flabesymbios commensalis (assembly GCA_964017125.1). NCBI lineage: Eukaryota > Metazoa > Annelida > Polychaeta > Terebellida > Flabelligeridae > Flabesymbios > Flabesymbios commensalis. Next base: position 41,521,461 of record OZ024918.1, read on the forward strand.
TTGTTTATTTGTTTGTTTGTGTCTTGTTGTTTCATTTATGCTCTTCACTACAGTGTAAATAATAGTATCTTCATATTTTCAATCACCAGCATTTACAGATTGAGATGGGAATTGTTGTTGCAATTCAAAGTGATATAAGAAGTGGTCAGTGAACAGTATCAAAACAATGAGCCGTATTCTGAGACAATATGTCGATCTAGGCTAACACCATCTGAGCCATCTAATATACATATATGGTAGATTCCCACGAAAGTGATGCATTTTGACCTTATTTTGAAAAAGTTCCTTCACTAATCATTTTAAAATACACCACCCCTTTATATTACGCATTCTGAAGCGCTGTACATGCACCTAATGAAAGGGCACTTTTTTTCTTTTCGTAAATTCGATTTTCTTTTATTGTGATACTCGTGGAGCATGTCCACAGAAAAATGTGAATAATAGCAAAAAAGATGCAAGAATTTAAGTGCATTTTCGTAATCATACGAATGCGCTTCCATGTTTTATAAAATGAAAAGTACTGCAGCTCAAAAAAAGTTCTTGTCTCTGAATTTGTGGTATAAATGCATGATATGATCAAAATAACTATATTTTTTGTAAGCACCTTTGTGTACAGATAGGTTGAGCTGGGCCAGGAGAACTTCCTGAAGGTGGTGAGATGAATGAGATGACACCACCCTCCAGACAAAAGATACGAAATTCGAGCCCTGGCGGTCTGAGGCCGAGCACGCTACCTCTCGGTCTCAGAGGTTCCCCACAATATTGATTTTTTTATAAGTGAGCGAGGAAGTAACATATTTTTTTTCTTTGAAACTTGGATGCCATAGTGAGGTTAGAATTTTCTTGTTCATGGGCGGTGCAGGGAAAAAATATGAACCATTTCATTAAGGTGACGAGTGTGAATCAACAGATGAACAAAAAAGATACTATTTGAGAAAATAAAAAGTTATAAATTAGGCATGGTAAAATCTTATCCGTCATTATCCCTATCATCACTGTCCTAACTGCATTCAGATGGGTACTCGTCATCTTGGTAATTATGTTTGTGGGTGTATCATCACTTTCGTCAACATGATCTGGTACCGAATTTCCGACACACCAGTCTGGCTCCAACATATCATCAACGATTTGCCACCTATAATCCCTTGGTTTCAAACCACCTGTGGGATTATTTCCATTTGCTTTATTCCATAACATAGCCACAAACTGTACCCGCTTGGTGTGATTTCCAAGAGATTTTGCACATAGAGGAAGAGAGGCACAATTGATTTTCTTTAGATTTGCAAGTGATTTTTCCCCTTTCCGCCATTAACACGCATACGAGATTTATATCTTGCCTCGTTGATATCTAGTGTGTTGTAGCTGTACAATGAACATACACATGACGTAACTTTTGGATCATCCACCTCGTTAGATGTGAGTAAACCTAGGGCGTTGAGATAGCCAGCATCTATCTGCATCCCCAGTAAAGCAAAAGTCTTCACATTTCTTCCTCGGAAAAAAACATGAGGTGAACTAACACCATGTTAGCGCATGTAGTCCAATTAGTGCATCCGTGAATCCAAGCTGCTTCTCATTGAGAACACAAGCGATGTGAGATAATCAATATAATATCTACTGTTCCTAGACCCATATTCCATGATAACTTCAGCCTTCAGCCTTCGGACCTTACAACCAGAACAGGAAATATCACTAGGTCATAAGTGTTCGTAGATCGAACTGGAACATTCCCAGTCACATATTTTACATGGAAGGCGATGATAGTGTCTGCCTCCTCGTGTTGACCTTGGAGATAAATCAGTTTTTTCGTCTCCAGGATATTGTTATGGGAATTGACTTTGTATTCAAAACACTTGACACTATGAGAGACAAACACAGTTTTAATTTGTAGGATTGACCCATACATTTTTTTGTTCCACTCGTTCATCATAAAACTAGCAAATTCTAGTAATGACAAGTGCAGCGGCAGTGTATGAGCGACGCAGTTTTCTCTACGCGGTGTTTTTTTTGATGAAGAGATGTATATAGAATACCAGGTGAATACTGTCTCCATGACTTGAGCAAACTCTTTTCAATAGATGACATGCCATTGTTGCATACGTTGATTTCCTGTGACATATTAAGATATGTCTAACACCATCGGCAGCATTCAATTTCTTCATTTTTGTTTTTGATTGCCTGGCATTCTCAGCAGCAAAGTTCATTATTTTCTTTAGAACAGTTTTTAGAAACGTGAGTGATCAGCTGCAAACCCAAACCCAAAAGCTATTTTGTCCATTTCACCTCGAAAAAAGATATTTTTTTGTTTCTTCATTTGCAACTTCTCTCGATGACAGATTAATAAGTTCAGAGTTCTGATGATCAGTGGAAAATGAATCACACAATTTTTTAGGGGAGTGTGTCAGGGCATACATGTCAGCATTATTGCGTAAGATTATCCATTTAATCAACTGATTAGCAGGCTGCTCACCTGACTGAAACCAGCCAACTCACGAACTTCCGAAAGAACCATTCCGCTTCAGGTGAGGGTTACAGATCATCTTCTAAACGAACAAGTTCTGGAATGCAGTGATGACCCTCATTGGAAGTGCGACAGCCCTATTCGCAGTCTGTTCCAGGCTCAATCAACTGTATATCTGGAATAAGGCTTGCTCGTTTGTTTAATGAACATGACACTAGCTTCTAAAATCTCACTAGCAGCAGGTCCCATCTACTTTCGTTTGTGAAGAAAAATGAGCCCTATCGAGCATAGCTAGGTCGGTCTAAAGCAAAAAATGGCAATCACTCTCGGGAGACTACTGATGTAGCCATTGACAAATTTGGTGCATATAGCTTGTTGACATTCTCAGTAAACTCTGTAAAGCAGGTACACATAGTGGTCCATTATGCTGTTGTACTGTAATTATCACCGTGAATGATTCTGAAAGAAAGCTTCATATCCACTCATAACATCTTTAAGGATTGAATTATCTATATCTACTGTGGAATTCTCATCGGTAAAAGTTGATCTTGATATCGCTTCTTGCACAAATGCTGATTGCACATCAGGTAGTGCTGCGATGTATTTGGAAACAAGTGCTTTTTCCATCACAGCAGCAAGTATTTGATGTATCCTAGTACATCTGTTGTAAAATGTGCCTTTCATGGAGCCAGCAACTGACCCTTCAGCCAAGACTCCTGCTTCAGTGAGAATTTAATCATAAATGCAACCCTTATAAAAAAGTGATTTCAGCGAATGCATGACACGAATGCGCGACGAATGTTCCGCGAATGCATGGCGAATGTGAGCAGTCTGAAAGTTTCGACAAATATAAACGGTGAGTATTCGCTGAAAAAATTGCCCTTAATAGCGACTAATCGCCAAGCATTAGCCGAAAAACGGTTTGTTTGATCAAGCGCCAAGCATTGGCCGAAATGTTTTTCCATTTGGCGCTGTTCGCCAAACATTCACAAAAAGACTTAGACATTTTGTGCTGTTCGCCGAGCATACACTGAAAAACTTAGTCATTTTGCAGTAGGCCAAGTGTTCGAACAGTCACCGAGCATTCTCCGAGCATTCGCATTGCATCTGTTGGGAGACTCGGCGAATGTTCTGTGAGTATTCGCCATACATTCGCTAAACATTCGCTAAGCAGTCGCTGAAAGCATTTGCCGAAATCCTTTCTATTCACTAGGGGAAGTTTGACATGGAAGTTTCTAAGATAAATGATGAGCTTGTCAAACATTGTCAATCGGAGTGATTGAGTAGAGTAAGCCTTCGGAGCAACAGCAAGGGCGTAGCTGACAACATATTGGGTTTACCGTCGCCGCAAAAAACTAAACATGATGTTATTTTGACCCTCTAGAGGGTTTTTTTCTTTTAAATATAACATTTTCACCCGCACTACCCATAAACAAAAAAAAATCACGTTATTTTGCTATCATCTTCACAGGTTGCTGTCAGAGGTAAAACCACTCTTAAAATTGCTGTCGTCTGCAATTTTGAACTCCATCACTCCTTAAGAATAATTTCCTGTAATTTTTAACTTTGGAGCTCTTAACTTGAATAAAAAATAATTCCAGTCATTTTGATATAATCTTCCCAGGCTGCTGTCGGAGGGAAGGTCACTAAATTTGCTGTCATTGGTCATTCTGTACACCAAGGGAGCCAATGGATCATTTAAAACTATTTTAAAAATTGGCGCAATATCTTCGAATAAATGCAAGAAATTACATAACAATCATATAATCTATAAAACCCGGCAGCAATCCATTTAGGGGATACTGAGGTTTTTTCGCTTCAATTCATGAGGTCGAGCCCCTTGGTCCTTTTCCCTTTTATATATCTTCTGGGCTCCCGCTCTAATGGGAAGGACACATGTGTTTTTATAACAGAATGAGCCGTCATTATTTCGTGGCGAGTCTATATAAATATATATCATAGCAGCTCGGACCTGGAATTTATGACGCTGCAGTCCAAGTCCGAGCCCAGCTCGGACCGGCCTGGCAATAATGCTTATCCATTCACAGATGACATCACTTGCGCAACTATGAACACAGCATGAGGAACCTAGAACATGAAGGGGTTGATTTATCTGCATCACAACCGTTTCTGAACTAAAAATAGAAATCCAGGGTCAGGCGAGTACGTGGCTTTCGGTATTTCCCAGATAAGTCGGAAATGTTATCTCAAAATATGAAATCTGGTATACCCCCGAGTACATCTAGACAGATTAATATATACCATGGTAATAACTTATTTACCCTATTTATTTGTGTACACAGAGACCTATTGAATGCTTCTTCGAACCGTCTGTGATGTAATTTAATATATTTTATGTGAATTGATATAATCTTGTACTCCTGAATCTCCGTGGATCTCAAAAGTACAATTTTTAAACAAATTACCGAAAATTTGACAACTTAATTAGCATATTCAAGATGGCTATCGGTTACTATGGCAACATCACATTGGCCAATTAAATGAAGTGTATTTTGGCTATATGTTGTATGTGTGTTCCTATTTTGTATGGGAAATACATATGCCATCATTCTAAATGTGTATTGGGAGTATCAGAATATGTCACAAAATCACAAGAATTGGCCAGACCACACAGACGTCAAAATGTCAAAACGGCCAGACTGCTATGAGATATATGATATAGAAACAGTATTGATGCGGATTATGAAATACAGCCCTCACACAGGGAATAATGTGCTCTGGAGCATAACACATGGTTTCGTAGCAACACATTGTCAACGGCCAAAAAAATAAATATTTTATGATACCATTAATTAGCGGCTAATTGACACATGTTCATGTCATTCAATTTAAATATTTGTGATATAGAATAACAAACAGCTTTAACTATTTATGAGTGGGGTGTTTTGGAGCAGAATATTTCACTTGGGCCTATAGACGTACTCCTAACATGTTGCGTAATTTGCAGTCATCGTGTCATCAGTGAAATGCTAATAATTTGTGTGATCGAGATGTATGGTAAATATTTATCCTGACATCACCAGATCTTATCGATAAAATAAAAAAAGCAAGCTTTATTTGAGAAGTTACGACACTATCTAAAATGTAATATAATGTTATTTTACAAAATAAAAACTATTCCGTCTAATGGAATCGGGCCGATATCACCTCGGTCAGCAGGTCATGAGTAAACCATAATTTGATATAAAAGATGAAGCGTGTCTCGAATGTTGAGAGTGAGAATGTCCTGAGCAAGAGACATACCGATGGTAGTCTAGCAAGCGACTGATGTTGGTTTAATACGGGGCCAACGTCGCAAACGGTGGGCCAAAATAAAACCAATAAAGCATCAAAGTTTGTTGTTTGATGGGCAGCGAGGAGATCTAGTTCAACAAATGCTGTAGAGCAGACGTCACAGGCACCAGCCCAACATGTATTCAACAATAGGCCATGGAGTCTGACATGGAGGCGCGTGCACCGATCATAACGGGGCATCCAAGTAAGTCGGAAATGAGGAGGATATGAGTAGCCGTCATTATCGCCCACCCGGTTAATTTCCTGAGCATTCACAAAGACCTAGACTTTTCGACCAGCTATATGGACGAAAAACCTACTCATTGTGCACTGTATGATCTTAGAGGCATACCAAGGCTATTTATGACTCTTAATGATGATCTATCACCCCTTATATTATATGAATAAAGTTGTGACAAATAAATCAAAGTTGCCACAAGATGGGGGACAAGTGTTTCCTTATATGGGGTTATTGGCTATTATGTGACCCTCTGAGAGGGTCACATGATAGCCAATCACCCCACCCCCATAGGGCCTATATGGGGTGATTGGCTAGATTGACTGGGGTTTCCCTAGAATGGGGTCATTGGCTGGGGTTTCCCTAGAATTATCATCTTAACCACGGACGTACAGGTCAACGTCGATACATTTTAAGGATACCTGTGAGACAGCAAGTAACAAGTAACAAGTAATTTATTCTGATGGTCCTCTTTAGTAGAAGACAAGACAGAGTTGCCAGGAAGGCGCATGACATAGTATATACAATATTCACATTTTGCAATATTAAAATTTACATATTATTATTTTCACAAACATAGCCAGCTTTTTTAAGGTTTTCACCCTTAGTCTGTTTAAAAATTTTATGTAGGTAAAAGGTTGAAGATCTTACGTAATATTTTGAATTGATAAAATGTTTACGTTCTTCTTTAAAATTAGGACAACAAAGTAAATAATGGAATTCATCACCAATATCTGTTTCACAAAATTGGCATATACGCATATCCCGAAGGACTTGTGACCGTACACCGGCTTCTATGGGTAAGCGATGATTTCGACATCTAAATTTTGTGAAATATTTCCTGAGTAGGTCTGGTAATTCATTTAAATAACTTTCGAAGCCAAACGATGTTTTAATAATACGATAAACTGTACATTTTCCTCCTTGTGATATAATTTCGTGCCAGTTTTGAATAAACTGACGCTTGGACCACTGACTCAGCTTCTTGAAAGCGACGTCTCTCCCACGTCGAGTAACCGTCGTACAGACTCTGAGCTAGAGACGTCAGAGGTAGCCCACGCCGGCGTGATTTTGACGCCTCAACTGATGCAATAGACCCTGTCACATGATGGCCAATCACCCCATATAAGGACATATGCTGTTCACGCCAAGCTCGGACTAATTCTAGCTTACAGGTTAAAAAATGACGTTAGCACTATGGGTACCTTTAACCTCACCGTTCTAGTGAGCCCCGGCTCCGTGCTCGCGTTGAGAGTCACTGATGTTGAGTGAACCTCACCTCTAGCAGTAAATCACAGGAACGATTTGCAGCAGTTGAAATACTACAATAGCTAATTATAATATCGTCTGTCTCTCACCACATACACATGTTTGTTTAGAGCGATCAGGACCTTGGGAGTCATAAGTTCACTTGGGCTTTGTATTATGCATGAGTACGACCAATCCCAGCAGACACAACACATTAACGTTGGCGCACCGTCTACGACGCTGGACTAACATTGAAACCACCTTGATTCAACGTCTTTTATCTGCTGGGAAGAGTGTTGACATCACAGGGAGGCCTTTGTGACCAAGATGTAAGGTTGGTGATCTCATACAGCCACATTCACACCACCGTCCTGAGAATAATTCCCAGGACGCTGATCAATGTCATTTTGCGTCGTTCCGGATCAGTGTAACGTGTTAGCGTATATATGGGAACATATGCTCGAACTGACAACTTATTATTTTTTTTTTTTTCCTCACATGCTCGTCAACCTTTGTGCTAAATCTAAAAAGACAAATAGTTTGTGTCGTCAATTTTCAGGCCTGTTGGATTTTACACTGTTTTTATGTCGGTATACGGATGGTAGTCACAAATGATTAGTTCCAAAGGATCTATAGCAATTACCATTTTAGCTTTGGTAATGTATGTACTTTGCATTCTGTTTACAGGGACAAGGTCCAGTATTTAAATTCTAACGCATACTATTATCAGCCCCTCATTTTGCAAATTTGGCAATTTTAAAATAGCATGAAGGTTCTTATTATGTGTTTGATTTCTTACCAGGTACCGGTAGCTCATTAAACCACGAGACAGTGTATGGCCATCATAATAACACACTCAAAATAAAATGGTGTCTCTCTACAACCTCACTGTATTGTACTATTACATAGTAGGCCTACACACAGATGTGTGTACTACAGTACAAAACTGTGACGATCACAACAAAGGTCTATACAAATAGTAGCAGATTTCACGAGGATGAGAAAAACGAAACGAGATTTCATGAAGAAAACGAGTAATTTATTTATTTGCTAATTACATTACATGTACACGTACCTACATGTACCTAAAATTACACGTAACTAAAACTACACGTACATATAATTACACGTAAGCTACCTAAATTTTCCGTACCTACAATTACATATTCCTAAATCACACGTACCTAAAGTAGGCCTACACGTAACTAAATTACACGTATCTAACATTGCATGTACTTAAAATTACACGTACATAAACTAACCGTATCCAAAATTACACGTATGCCCAAAATACACGTACCTAAATTACGCGTAGCCTACTTAAGATTATACATAACTACAATTACACGTAACTAAAATTCCCCGTATTTAAAATTACACTGACCTAAAATTACCCGTACCTAACATTACCAGTACCTAAAAGTACACGTACGAAAATATATTTAGGCTAGCCAACTGTAACATTTGTATTTAGAATTATGTATTATTAGTCCTGTGTATAATGATAAAAAAATTTTTACGGTTTTACCGATTTTTTTGTGTCTATTGTTCACAGAACAAAATAACCCACAGATTATTCATTTTTTGCAATATACCTACACAACAGACGTTTTTGTATCTGTTAAAAAAAGAAAAAAATCATATAATAAGAGAATAATTACGATTAATTAGTCATGTATTCATTAATCTGTAAGACTGATACTAGTGACCTTGATTTTATGGCGAGAACACCTATAATGTACGAATTACCTCAATGCTGGGTAATTGTCAAGGCAATGGACCAACATTGATTTCTTCTGTGAAAACATTCCACCAAAGACTCATTAGAACGATGTTAAGCCAATACTAAGCCAACACTGTGTGTTTAATAAGAAGCCATGCTCGTGTCATTGTCTGTAGAATCGATGTCAGATTTTTTTCTGTTTGTAAGTATGGCTTCTTCCCTTGCAGGAGCCGCAAACACAAGACGTTGATTCGGAGCTGGTTTAATTCAACCAGACATTCAATCAGATCGGGATCAACGTCGCGCGTTTTCTTGCAGTTATCTGTGGCCTTATTATTGTGAATGGTGAGGTTGGCTGGCACACATATGTATTCATGACCCACTGTTATCTTCTAATGTGTTCTATTAAGTCGTGCCGCGCTACTCAGATAGACAGGTAAAGTATACCGACAAATTTGTTGTTTAATTATGCATCTTAGCTAAGCGTTGTTTCGCCATGACCTCTGTTAATAGTAGACTGACTATTATATTCCTGATATTTACAAACTATACACACGGCAATGTTTACATAATTATTTTACTTTCGAACTCTTAAGGCTCCCACACACCACAAAGACTCCACACGATTGCTTAAGACGTGACCGTCGTGACAGGTTTTAAAAAAACGCTGACATCTGGTTCTACGACGGCAGCAAGCCACACCACAACGACTGCTACCAAATTGGCGTCGTAAGCTATAGCAGCGATCCTAGTGGTCACCGTGTAGGCCCCCTAGTTGGTGTTCCGGGAGCAACTTGAGACATTACGATCGCGTCGCAGGATATGCCACGCCGCAACGACGGTCTACAATGGCTAAGCCAGGCCATGATCACAACTGAACATGTTCAGTCTTGAAGACATCTTCCGACGAGACGGAAATCGACGAAATTGTTGTCGTGGGAATGACTGCACCACACTGAGTGTTCAGGATTATCTCTGCGCCTTAAGCAATCGGTGTGTGGGAGGCTTTAGAACACCTATGTCCTTTGGTATACACCACGTGCATGTTTTATGTAAATTTAAATGCTACAATCCATTGCCTATGCGTGTTTTCTATATCATACATGAGCATTCCATCAAATCAGGTAATTAAAGCTAAAACCACTCTTTGTATGTTTCTGGTTTTAGTTGTATCCCAATATCCTCTACCTCTGTAATCAGCGTGGTTCTTTCTGGGAACAAATGTTTCTCGCACTACGTCACTACGATACGTATGGTGAGGTCAGTCCATCTCCCACTATCTCCTATACGATTTTGATTTTGATTTTGCTTTTTCAGATAGATATTCGTACGGGAAATACATACTGGATCGTTGAGTACGGCGAAATGAGCTGATCTCAGCACAAGTCTCCTAAAAGCTCGGGCTTGATGAGGTGGTGACTTGTGTTGAGATGAGCCCATCTCGCCTTCCCAACGATGCCGTATGTATATAGTCCCTATGCTCGTACACAGTACAATTTACTATTCCTTTGACATTTACTGAGTGAACATATTTCCAATGGCCGTAGACAATAAACATAGGTATTCAAATGAATCAGAAACAGCTCACTAAGACATTGATGATGCTTTGAAATTGAAAAAACCGCTTTGTTCTCCATGGTTTATTCGAAAGTATTTCAGCCTTTAAGGGTTAAGGTGTGAATTGATGAATCCATGAACTGCCCCACATCGTCAGCGAGCGTCGTGGTTGTCGCAATTTGTTCCTTTCATCGGGAAATAAAACGTTTTCCAATTTGGCGCTGAGAGAAAGCAGCAACCACCCCTCCACGTTTCTTACATACCTACAGCTGACCTAACACTAATTGCGGTGGAATCTCTTTTGATTTGTGACTGAGGCATTCAGTGTCATTCACAGTTGGACTCACATATTATGCATTTTCAACGACTTTCCTCGAGTTTTTTGTTGACATTAAATGAGAAAAGCTATTTAATATTATACAAAGCACAAAAAGATGTTTTCGAAAATGCATAATATTTCTGATTACGTAGAGCCAAGAACCGCTGCTCTACTTTTGTTTTTCTATACCATCACACCGAATTGAAAACATTCTCATGAGTATACATCTAATTTACCAAACCTATAATTCTTGAGACACTAGTTAAAATATTATTTAAATAAGTAGATCAATTGCCAATCAACTTTTACAAAACCATCTAGATGTTAGAGTATACTACATTTAGATATAAATGATAGTATCTCACCAAACAGAATATATTTGAATACTTTCAACTTGTGTCGGTTTATTGTTGGTCAACTATTTGCGATGCACTCTCAACATTAAACCAGCATCGTTTAACATTTCGTGTCAGTCGGCATTATCCTAGTATAATTACAAAAAAACGTATAGCACTAATTCAAACTTATAGATTAACTATTTATTTATATCACTTATATTGAAAAAAAAAATTGTCTTTGCTTAATCATGAGCAAGTATTGTAATTCATGAAGTTACAATTTTGGTAAATCAATTTACATAGTCTTTGTGACTTTGATATTCTTATTTCAATTTTGAAATTGTCATTTGAAGTTGCAATTGCTTACAGAATTAAAATCGTCATTTTATTATTGATATTGTCATTGCAATTTTGATATTATCATTTGAAGTTGCAATAATTGCGAACACAATTTGTAGTGTCGTTTTAATTTTGTCATTTGAAGCTGAAATTATTCATAACGCTTACTCTGAACATGTTTTTTGATATAATGAAATGTATGCTTTAAATTTTAATTATATAATTTATCATTTAGTATAAATAGAGGCAAAAATGTTTGTTATTAAGCTTCACAGGCGATAATGTGTGGAAATGTCATGTTCGCCAAATACAAACATTGAAGGAAAGGGTTAATTTATAATTTATTCATTTTGCATTAGGAACTATTTATTGTATTTTTAAATGTATTGAGTAATTGTGAAGTGTATCATTCATGCTGTCTGTCCATGCTTGTCTGCCTTGTATCAATTATAACCACTATAGTTAATCACTCCAACGTAAAGACATGTTTTGCATACATAAAGGATCGTATTGGATAGAGATGGATTTTTCATCTCCCGCATTGTACCCCAAGCAACGTTTTAACCTTTACGGCGCTAAATTAAATAATTTACCGGCAGAAATGACTGATCTGTGTTTAATTCGAGACCAAACATTTTCAAATCATCATGTTTAAACAGTAATTGTATCCCCAATAACAGTGATTTGATCTGCTAATAAAACAAATTAAGCATGACTATAGTGGTGCTGAGCGCTTTAACCCTTTAACCGCCAAATTATTTAATCTGAATTTTCACCCACTTGAAGTTGTGTCTCGCTGATGCGATCCACAACTTCAAGTGAGTGAAAATTCTTAAGATTTGACAATATGGAGGTCAACTGTTTTCAAATATTGCTGTTTCATGTCACATTTTATCTTTAACAAATTTAAAATGTGGTACTTAATGTGCCAATAAAAAATGAAAACCCGAATATATGCGGCACCGGTGGTTAAAGGGTTAAGAGTTAATATGTAGGTGTTTTAGGATAGTTGTATGATCTGCCTGCTGGATGCCTCATTGTATCATTCAGGGCCTCTGGCCTCCTCACGGGTAATGAGAGTTGTATGATCTGCCTGCTGGATGCCTCATTGTATCATTCAGGGCCTCTGGCCTCCTCACGGTTAATGAGAGTTGTATGATCAGCCTACTGGATGCCTTATTGCATCATGCAGGGCTTCTGGCCTCCTCACTGTTAATTTCCAAACACTCTGGCGTATTTGTTTACATAATGTGAAGCGAGATAATAACAGTCTGACTAGAATGGGTTGCACGCACATAACAAATCTGAAGACAATTGGGTTTAAAGTTATTTGACAGTATTCTATAGCGGAGAATGGCTCCACAGATTTGTGGTACCGTTCCATTATAAGATATAATCTTGTAAAAAACCTGATGCTTTAAGCACACTTTGACCACTAATCACGTGTACAATGTAATAATAATATGATAAGGCATTGCCATCATTTGTATTTGCATATTAAATAACGGGTTTGAAGGTGAAATATTTGATTAATTAGCAAAAACGATAAGATTTAATAAAATAATTAATGAGTAATTGTTCCTCGCTCGATGATGTAGGTTGCTATATAGAACGACAGAGCTTCAAGTGGGCGAAACTTGAAATCATATACATGTACACGTTTATGCTTTGAGGATTGAATGTTAGTTAATCGTAAATACGTAACTTAACTCGATTCGCTACATTGCAAATTGTTTTTTAAATTTTTAAAATAAATCGCTAGTGTTTTTAATTATTTAACTTGAAACAAAAATAATTTGGTAATGTTAAACTATTTTTATTAATTTAACGTATGTTTTACATTTTAAATCATTTTTGTTTGAATAACTTATTTTTTTATAAATTAGTCTTATTTTTGCTAAAATATTTTCCGGAGTGTTGAAAGAACTATATACCTGTGCACGTGCTACACTTCATGATTATGTGAATATTGTATCCAGTTCGTCGTATGCGTTGCCGTATTCCGATGTCATGTTTGTATTTGTACCTATATGTGAACTTGGCTTTAATACGGAGTTGAAACAACATCAGGAAAATACATCGTTAAATGGAGTTATTATAAGTCGTTATAGCGACTTATAAGTCGTTAAAACGACTTAGTACACTGTAAACAATATAAAGTTTAAAAAAAAAAAAACCCTCATTACTTTTACCATGCAACGCCAGGAGAACCCTACAAGGGTTCTCCTTAGTTTGCATGGTAATAGTGAGTGGTTCCTTCTAAAGAACATATAGTGTGTAGAGTGGATAAGTCGTTATAACGACTTATACACTCCACACAATATATATTCGTTAAATCGTCGTAGTAAATCGTTAAATAGACTCAATAGAATCGACTTTGTACAAGTCGTTTTAAGTCGCTAGATTGGCCTAGTATAAGTCGTTACAACGACTTATAATTAGTTAAATCGACTTAGTTAAATTAGTTAAATCGAGTAAGTTGGTAAATCGTTTTAGTATAAGTCGTTATAACGGCTTATATCTCGCTTATGTCTACATTTTTATGTAGTTCTCCACGTGCTAAAAATGAAGCTATCTGAACTGATTAGATGTTATTTAGAAATGAGCTTTTAACAAAAAGAAATATCGACTTGCCTTACACACAACCATGGTTACAATACAAGATAAATATTCCCGACCGCATAGGAAAAATCAGTTAATTTTGCATTTCTGAAATCCTCCACAAAATTAATGCCCCATCTCACCTGCTAACAAAGGCGACGGAAACGTCCCTAAAAGGCTCTGACCTTCAGAATAAAATAATCTGAGAGCAACAAACGTCCTATTATGTGGCAATACCCAACATCTCAGAACGGTTGTTGCTCTTGAATTTTCTTTTGCTGTTTAGGGCCGTTTATTGCCGCTTAGGGCAGTTTCAGTTGTTATAAGATGAGATGGGGCCTTATGGAGTATTTCAACTGAGTTTTTCTATGAGGTTGGGAATGTTTTTCTTCGTGTCGTTAGAGATATTTGCAACAGATTATAGGAACTTTTCGCAGGAACTTTACATCAAACTTGTTCCATGTTGATGCGTTCATAAAGAACGAATGGAGAAAATCTAGTGATTACCCCATACTCGGAGCTGCAATCGAAGAAAAACATTCCCGACCTCATAAGAAAATTCAGTTGACTTAGCATCGCTGAAATCCTTAAAAATGCTTCACCTCGTCTGATAACAAAGGCGACGGAAACGTCCCTCAACGGCAAAAAAAATCGAGAGCAACAACCGTCCTGATATGTGATAATACCCAAGTCAAATCACGAAATCATGATAATAGGAATAATTAAGCAACAGGTGACTTGTGATTGTTCCAGATACAATGTAACGTGCGGCTACAGAATTAAACAATATTTCTTGTTCATTGTACCTAGCATTACAGTGGAGGAGGAGATGTATTTCGTCGTCAATTTTGTTTGAAGTAAGGTAAGCTACTAAGTGTGAGATTCGACATGAATAAAATACACTTCTTAAATCTGACATTTCAGAAGAAAAACAAGTGTTTTTAAATCACTATACCATATACTGGAGGTTTAAATTTTCGCGAATTTCCGATTTTAGGACTTTTCACGAAGTTTAGAAATCGCCAATTTTTATTTTTTTAGTAGCGCTTTTTTAATTTCGCGAGATTCTTGAATTCGCGCATTTATCCTCCTACCAAAATTTACGAAAATTAAAACCTCGCGAATATTACCAGAGTAATGCAGAAAAAGACTAATAATCTTTACAAGGTTAGCACCACAAAAAGCGGCTCGATTCACTACTAAAGCATAATCTATCAAAATCTTCTACAGTTACAACAACTGATTACTTCTCAAGTTACATGTTTTCAATGAATTCTATGATCAGTTAATACACGGGGAAAATAGTGTATGTGAAGGGAATAATTATGTAGGCCAACATGAGAATACCCTAACGTACGCGTTGCCATACGCATGATAAACATATGAACCACCTATGAATATTGCATGGCCTGACGTAATTTGCGTGAGAGGTTATTTTTCTGATTAGCTAGCTCGACATGACAGTGAGCGGAAACCGATGAGCGATAAAGGGTGAAAAGTGGGAGCTGGTAAATAACACAAACATTCCCAGGCGCTCCATTTAGCAATCCTTCACATTTATCCTCGATTCGTCCTGGTAATATTCTGCTGCTTGATGGGATAATGCTATAATACTACAATTATTCATTTTACCCCTGTAGTAGGCGACGTAGATTTTCATACACCAATAATGAAACTAAAACTGTGCTATGCAGCGAAAACAAATGCGTCCCCATTATATTTTTTTTAAAATAAAAAATAGCCCCATTATTTTTTAAACGGGGAACTGTAACGACCATGCAAGTATAAGTGCGTAAATAATAAATAACGAGCGATTCCGGATTAGCGATTCCGGATATCGCGTTTACAAATCCCTGCGAGCAGCGGTAAAGGGAACGACGGCGGTTGCTATCAGATGAGCACATAATTAATAAAAGCCGTCCCGGCGAATGCATAATACAATCTTTTTAAAACATGGGAGTCGCCAATGATCAACAGCGTAAAAAGGGTGCAGCTCTGCATGGACAAATTAGGATCAGGCCTACAACGAAAAATAAATTAGTGAGCGTGCATCACTGGTGTAGTGGTTAGGATAAAGTGGTGCTATTTGGGACATTTTTTTTTTTTTTAATTTCACACTTTCGCTATTGGATAATAATTTTATGTATATTTAACGTAATTATGTTTGCAATGTGACGTTTAGCTATACACAAGTATGTACGAATGAATTATTGCAACTTCTTGAGTGATGCTAATTTATATTTTTTTGGAACAGTGGTCACATGTCCCAAAAAGCCCCACAGTGGGGCTATTTGGGACACCTGCTAACGTTTTGAAATAATATTATAAGTGGCTATAAAGTGGAGCAAATGATCTAACATGTGCATGAAAAGAATATAACTAAATATTTAAACCGCAAAGTAAACCATTATGAATCAATGAGGATGTTATAATCAAAGTGTCCCAAATATCCCCACTGTTTCCAAGTGTATTCGTGTTGTTATTTTTTCAAAGTGAATTTTTAGATTGGTTAAAAAATCTTCTACATCAGTTATAGGGTAGTGGTTAGCTGGGCTGCCTTTCACGCCAGAGTTCGGTTCCCGGTCTCGGCGGTTTGAAAGAAACAAAAAATGTTTCTTCCCCATCCACGTGTGAAAGTCAGTATTGTGGGGAACCTCCGTGATCGAGAGGTAGCGTGCTCGGCCTCAGACCGCCAGGGCTCGAATTTCGAATCCTGTGTCTGGAGGACAGTGTCATCTCAATCATCTCACCATCCTCAGGAGGTTCTCCTGGCCTAGTTTAGCCTATATGTGCACAAAGGTGGCCTAAAGCCCGACTCATTTCATTACAGCAGTTATAAATATGAAATTGTATGTGATCACATCATATGTGTATCATATAACGCTCTAAATATATTTAAACCTTTAATGTGGTGTCCCAAATAGCCCCACGTATATGTAAACAGAAAACAGGTTCTGGTGGTTTTCAATTAGCCATTATATGTGTTTTCAACATTCTACGTGCTTATGTGTGGATAATCAATCATAATAACATAGTTTGTTCATCGGAATAGATATTTAATGTAAAGGGCAAACAAAGCAAAATAATACTTGTTGTCAAGCCTGTAATTTCGAAAAGACCAAAATGGCAAAAATCGGCTTTGAGTTCAAAGGTTCAAGCTTACCCCTCCATGCCATATATTATCATTGGTCAGTCTATTTGATGTGATAAGGGTTACAATACCCCTACATGATGATATAATGCTGCACATTGACCTACGTACAAGGTCAATTTTTTATATTACATAATTGTGTACAAATAATATATATTTTTGATATGTGTTTTCAAATAACATTATGTTTTTCGGTTAGCAGTTGGTAGTGCATATTTTATTTGATGATTTTGTGTCTTTGCTACTTAGAACTGTTCATTTTACCTAGATGTTGCAATCAATAATTGATTTGATGTAATATTTTATTCATCTAGTCATAATTGATTAGTTATTTCGCTCATTTTTAAGTTGTCTTCAAATTTAGAAGTCAACGTTTTTTTCGATCTTTTTCAGCTTAAAAAAATATTTGTATTGGCTTACTTAAGCTGTTAATGTGGCAATGAACTCATTTAGAGATTCTGTATCGGTTGTTGGATGGCCGTTGCTATTACAAAAGGATAAACAGTTGTTTCATATATAACTAATTTTTCTTCCAACCATCGAATTATAACTAAAAGTATGAAAAAATGCTCAAAACACCAGAATAATACTTCTCCGTAAAATTAATGGCAGATATACCCAGAGTACATAATGCATAAGTGGGTAAAATAATCCCAGTTTGATTTTATGTATGGTAAGTTTGTATCTGACATTTAACGACAGGTGTCCCAAATAGCCCCACATGTGTCCCTAATAGCCCCTGTCCCAAATAGCCCCACTTTAAAAGCTGCCAGCCTGGAAAGTCAGTGCTCGCGAGTGCGTTCATTGTCCGGATTACAGTGTCTTCCAATTTATCTCACCATCCCCAGGAGGTTCTCCAGGCTCAGTATAGCCTATGTATGTAGACCTACAAAGTCGGTATAGAGAACCATTAATTAATTAATTAATTAATTAATTAATTAATTAATTAATTAATTAATTAATTAATTAATTAATTAATTAATTAATTAATTAATTAATTAATTAATTCATTCTTTCATTCATTCATTCATTCATTCATTCATTCATTCATTCATTCATTCATTCATTCATTCATTCATTCATTTATTCATTCATTCATTCATTCATTCATTCATTCATTCATTCATTCATTCATTCATTCATTCATTCATTCATTTATTTATTTATTTATTTATTTATTTATGTATTCATTCATTCATTCATTCATTCATTCATTCATTCATTCATTCATTCATTCATTCATTCATTTATTCATTAATTTTTTTCATACATTCATTCCACTATGCTATCCTGTTAGGACCGTCTCGTGGTATATGAAAAGGGTTCAGTGACATCAGACACAAGTTGTAATTCACGTCGAAATACAAAAATAAAAATAATATTCATATTACTCACAAAATATCTTGACCCAATTGAAAATGATCTTGAAATTTACATGTCAAAAAATAACATTTCAACATACAACATTTTGTTTTGTAAATATATTAAATAAAAAATGTGTCCAGTATGTATGGTTATCAATCTACAGTACGTACTTGGGAGCATTAACACACAAGGCTAATTAATTATTAACCTTCTAGTCAGGGCGTCAAACTGCGATATGTGCCTAGATAACACTTTCGCTAAACCTTTTTAGTACAAGATGGAGACCGATGCCAAGACATTCTCTAGCATCTCTAAAAAACAAAACCCGGTGTCTCCAAGCTGAAATATGATTTTTACGGTATTTTTTCAACTTTTGAAATCATCACCCATTTTTACAATAATTAGTCGGTACCTCAGGTTAAACAAACTCCAGCCCAATACAATGTTTCATTACTTTGGAATAGATACATAGATTCATTCAAAATTTTCGCATCACATTCAAAATATGTCACAGGATGACATACATTTATGAGTCCATTGGTTTATGCCAGATAACCTGTTGCTCACAATACTTTTTCTCTAAAGACCTTCCAGCGTGTTGCTACTTGACAATTATAAGGTTTAACCACATCGAGCTTTTACAGTAGAAAAGATTTGGTATCCCCACTCAGGGAATCTTACTCAGGATTAAGTGGGGACAATTAATAAGGTTAATTACATTTTAAATGTCCATTGGCCACCTCCTGTAACAAGGTGAAATAAACCTCCTGCGGCCTATAATCGAAATAATGAGACAAGTGAAGTTGTCGTACTGCAGTGTAGAAAAGCAGTCGTAATTGAAACACCATTACAAATGATAATACACGGGTATAAACCTTACAAACAATAAAGGGACAAGTGCAAATAACCACAACCAAATCCTTATTGAATAATTGCAAATAACAATCTGTCAAGTCCAATTCACTTGTCTCAAACCAACCTGACCAGCGCAGGTATCACATTAGTGAAACATGTGAAAATAGAGGAGAGTGTCATTTCACCTTGTTGCAGGCAGCCATCGGTCTATGGTTGTGCAAAATATGAAGTTGTTCCATCAATGGAAATATGCATAACCATGCCAAACATACATGTTCTATTATTGTAGTTCAACAAGAGTGAAAATTTAAATGACACACTGTCAATGCCGGACATGTCAAGCATCCCGGCGTTGGAATTAATCACACAATCCATTTGCAGCACGAGAAATTCAAAATAGCAGAAAGTGTATATAATTAAAACGGCTTGACGACACTTCTCTGACGAGATGGTCGTATAAATCACTTTGCAATAGGCCTACATCGAAAACAATACAATATGGCGATAAAACATAATGTTGTGCAAAAGATGACATGGGTATGAGGGTGAATAGGTAAAGAATGTTTTCCTTCCACTGGTGCTCCTTTGATTAATTGCCAGGGGCGTACGCTGGCTCCTCCGTTCAACAGCGGTGCCAATGCAGCTCCAGTATCAGTGACTACAGTGCAGGCGCTGATGCTGATGTGGTAGCCTTGAAACAACCGACAATAGAGTGTTTGACATTATTACTCACACGTGGGATTAATGGAGTTACTCTTAGCTATTGTTACTCTGGGGACTATCCGACCCGACGATAGCGGAGCCGCTTTTGAACAAAAAAAACAGAGTCTCTGGACGTCTGGGCATGCCTGAGGGTAAATCCCCTAGACATGCTAGAACCCCTTATTGGGCGAGTGAAGGAAAACACTCTCAAAACCCACCATGCCCTATCACCCCACTCTCACGCATCATGTGTACATCATTCATCTCATCAATGGACTGCACCGTTTTTATCATACTAGATTGAAATGGCCATTATTGTCGAAAAATGATGTAAAGCAACAATTTACTACTACCACTACCATTAATGAAGGTTACCTCATGTCCTGACGGCCACATACTTCATATGCTGTAGCCTTCGCTCAACTCGATCACCTATTCTAGAGGCGCATAGTCGAAGGGTAGCTTATTTCACTAGTGTCAAACTGGACCAGATTCTATATTAAAAGACTAGTATAAGGCCGCCCACTGCTTATCACGCGGATTTTTGTGGTTAATCATCATTGACCATGATTATGTGAATTTACATGTTAAACTTATGATATGAGGTAACCTTCTGCTTCAACAAATAAAAGAGCCTAGAAATACCACCAGACTGCATATGAGGATTTCTAAGATTAAACAATTGGGGAAGCTCCCATACCCTATGTGAGAGGTAATACCCCCTCCACTTCGGCGGCTTGGCGGAGGATTAGGCTTAGCTGAATCCCGTTATCTGGTTTCATTCTTTTCACCAAGGTTGCTAAGTCTGCCAAAGACCAATGTGGCAGACATAGCTCAACATCATTGATTAATAATGCGAATAACACGCAATGGAAATCATCACATATATCCCATATTTTTCCCGATTAACATGCTTGTAATATTATTACAGAGCATAGTGTGGGTAGCAAATTCGCTATTGTAGTTCTTGCAATTCCTGAACATCGAAATTTGTGACACATTGATTGATGCATGAGGAGAAACTATTAAAACAATACAATATCTAGACTGTTTCAGCTTAGATAATATAAATTTTGATAACATCCCTTGGCATCTCTATTATCAATTGGGAAAAGATGCCGTATAATGTAAATATTTCATTGCACAAAAGTGTAAATACACATACAATGCATATGTAAAAAATATTTACTGAAGTATGCAAATAAACGGGATTTACACGCATTTTTATTGTCTCTACCGAAACGTAACATGAAAATAAAAAAAGAAAAATTCAAAATAGTCAGGATTGGAATAAATACAGAAATAATGTCTGACAGGAAAATCCTTATGCTAGATCCGAATCATATATATATATAACATTGCTTTACGTCGCTAACGGTCGCTTTCTGCACAATCATGGCAATATCGCGACAGAAGGAAGTATGCCATACTCTTATTTCGAATGACGTCAATGATTCTTTATAGTGCACATTACCATAGGCAGCACTGTACACTCCAGGTCTTTGAACAGTTTGGAGCATTGTTAGATCCGAATTACCCTCTTTATAGCTGTAGAAGTATGGTATGCCGGATAAAACATTTTCCTATTTGGCTATATGGCTTAGATAATTGTGTGGTTGTTGATAGTACAAATTTGTGTAGATTTGATTTTTATATGAGATTTGCGATTATCTAATGCCTTTCCACCCAAAAAATAATACTGTATCCAAAATGACAACTTTCTTGAAATAAGCCTCACAGATAAAGCTAAAATGTATGTATACGTTTGTATAAAGTAAACATTCACACTATATGGGATCTTCTCCCCAACCGAATGAAAAGAAATATTGCATGGTTGTCTCAATCCATATCTCTTGGGCTATATATATATAGTAATTAACAACAAAGAAACATCACCAGGATATTAGTCGACATAATATTAGTAGATGACGATTGTCTTGACAAATACAATCACTCAATTACTTTATATTTATGGTAGAAATTGAATCAACCACTGCATATTATGTCAATCAAAGATCTTAAGAGCCCGCTCTAATTTATCTGTATCAAACTCATAATTACAGATGAATAACACCATATATATGATTGTGCATGTCTCTATGCCTTTGATATTATCATGTATAGTCGTATTAGAGTGTTTCTTTCTAGTATCCATAA
Organism: Flabesymbios commensalis; assembly: GCA_964017125.1. NCBI lineage: Eukaryota > Metazoa > Annelida > Polychaeta > Terebellida > Flabelligeridae > Flabesymbios > Flabesymbios commensalis. The sequence continues at coordinate 41,543,809 of OZ024918.1, forward strand.
TGTTGTTTCTATATTTCCCAACCTGGGCTCATCATTGACAACATCTTTAGAATGCCCGCTCCTTCGACCTCCATCCAGATTCGCTATTGTGCTTCAAAAAAAGATCATCTCGCTAACTGTTTTTACTTTGCAGTTATTTCGATGATTGTTGCATACTGAGATAGAAATGTTTTGATACGGTTCTGTGGCCACAGCTTCAGTTATAATGAACTTACTTACTTGTTTGATCAAAAATACAAAAACGCTCAACTTTTTCGATCAGTGATAAAACATCACATCATGTTCATGTCTTATTCCGGGTGGTCTACAAACAATGGCCCGCTTAGCTCGGCTATGGCTCGAAAGTCAGAGGTACTGGGTTCGGATGCTACTTTCATTATACTTAACTATTGTTGTCAGACAAAATGATTAGATTACAACAAAAAGGTATCACAAAATGACAAATAACTACTTTATCACTGAACTGCGACCAAACCTTTTCATTTGTATTCGTGATGTTTAGTGTTTACATATCAATCACAAGTCGTCGCCTCGGAGCTAAAGGATCCTATCTGCCACTCTAACGAGTGTCAGATAGGATCCTTTAGCTCCGAGGCGACGAAGTAATGTTGCGAAGCGGGACTTGACATTTAATAACGACATTACAACATTCAAAATGACCGCTATTTTATTAAAATTGCTGAAACGTGACAAAAACCTCTGGTAAAATAGATAAACACTCCCTACATAATCACCTCGGATTAGAGATTTTTTAGATATTGCGTTCACAAATAGTCGAAATTGTAATAGCTGCAATTTCGTATAAAATGATGAGCTGTAATCACCATCCCTTTGTTTTGCAACCATACAGTGCGAGCGACAGGGCCGGCGAGCGACAGGGAAGGCGCAGCGACTGTACACTAAACACATGCCTACATCCCGCAAGATGCATAATAACGTAACTAATCTATTCTAAAATAGTTGTTGCTCTATGACTCTCAACAAACCAACTACATTAGCCCTATGTTAATGCGAAGTTGGACCATCCTCTACGACGCTGGCCCAACGTCGAACCAACATTGGGTCAATTTCGTTTGTTACTGCTTACAAACAGAAATCATTATAGTGTAAGAGATAATTACTGACACATCGCTACCCGCCATATGTGGGGATTTTACTAATTGATCTTTTGCATCAACACCGATGTTTTGTAAATATAATGACTAAAAAATGTGTCCGATGTGAATAGTTATTAATCTACAGTACGTACTTAATAGCATTACCACACAAGGCTAATTAATTACTAACGTCCTGTTTTTTCTCTTACCAAACTAACTACATTGGCCAAATGTTGAAGCGATGTTGGGCCACCCTCTACGATGCTTGCCCAACACCGACCCAACATTGGGTCAACGTCGTGTGTTGCTGCTCACAAAAATTGTCATAGTCCAAGAGATAATTACTGACACATCGCTGCCCGCCATATCTGGGGATTGTACTAATTGGATTGTACTAATTAACACAGGAGTGGTATATATTATGGGCCAGGTCAACAGATGCGATACATTGACCCAATGTTGATATTATATTGAACCAACGTCACAGACGATAGCCCAATAATACACTAACATTAATTTTGTTCAAACTCTTACCTACACATCCTGATTTCAAAATCACTGATATAACAATTATGGACACATAAAGCGCCATTGCCATGTAGAGCTTTTGTATTTTACGTTGATAAAACAGTTATTTTTGCAACGATTAAAGTGCAAGTAAAACATTATAAATAAGAGTATTCTTATGATTGGCGCTTGAAAAAGTAAATGGTAATCTGACAACAATCATGCCTCTGTTTGGAACCAAATATGATATTATACTCTCGATCAATAAAAGAGAAAAACCAGCCAATCACTGCCGTCATTCAGCTGTTATTTAAATTAAGGAGTAGCTTATGTTTGTAGTGTTTAGCGTGATTATTCATAGATATGTAGTATCCCTGGTGAAGAGTAGACATATTATATTCCAAGAATAATGCTCAATTTGACATTTTGATATTTACATTTTCCAACTTTAGGTTCCTATTTTTTCTGGTGAAAATCAGTTTGAAATGCATATGAACATCTGAGAGACGCGATTTATGAATGCTGTTAATAATGTACTGATTAATATTTAGAGTACCGCCCAGACGCTTTTAGGTCAGGTGGAATGTCGTCAACAACATGTTTCTCGTAATTAACAAATGCAATACTATCTCACAGGGAAACACGCAAAATCAGTAGAGGTAAATGTAAGACATCACCATCTCGCATGGTTTGCATGCAAACTTTATGACTATTTGTCTGACATTTTTAATTTAATTTTCGGCGTGTTTCTATTTAGGCTCTCATATATATCCCAAATATAAAAAATACAGCAGGAGCTAATACTATTAAATCAAATTGCTAGGATAAATTCAAAGCATAACAGTATAGTATAGTATAGTATAGTATAGTAGTTATGATAAACCTTAAATCGGATAAGTAACAACAAATATCATCTATCGGATAATATATTGGGCTTACTTGGAAACAAATAATTTAATGGGCTAATCGTTCATTATTTGCGGAATTAAATTGTAAGAATGACTAATTTCAGACCATATTTACATCATTTGAATGGGCTTCCATCACATCCTAAGGATATTAAAATGGATATCAATGTTGGTATTGACTGGGGTTAGACTATTCCATCATAGTACTTAAAGGTCAGACCAAGGTCATTTCAAGGTCATCACAAGGTCAAATCAGATGCAAATTAAAAATATCACATTTCGTACTGTTTATTGCATTTTACTGAAGTTCTAAACGTTGGACATTAGTATATACTGTTTAATTTCAGCTGAGCACTATCCCCATAAATGTTAGGGTTGGTTTTTAACATTCCGGCGTCAAAGGGGGTGGAGGTGGTAGTAACCTTCTCTGAACTTTCCAAGTAAAAGTGTGCATTTTATTTATTCTTGCCCATAACATAACATGTATAACTGGGTATGAAGGCTGACATGGTCTGGAGTTGCTTTTTATCCGTTTACAAGTTTTAGTACCATGACAAGATACGCCAAGGTCATCTTAAGGACATTTTAATATGGCTCACAAATGATAAAAATGCTAATTTTGTCTATTTTTTGCAAATTTGACCTTGAAATGACCTTGATGTTACCTTGGCATGACCTTGAGGAGATACCTAGTTAAAGAACAATCCCAGACCATGTTATTATTTTAGACTAGACATGGGTCATGTTTGTAAAACCAAAATAATTAGTCACTACAAAACCCCCCTCCGTGAAACAGGATATGATGGACTACAGCGTTTAAGGAGTTAATAATGGTTGATATCCCCCCCCTCTCGAGAAAAACAGGGGTAAATTCTACATATATTGATTAAAAAAATGATATATGAATGTTCCCCAACACAATTTGGTGGCAATTCACACACATGACTTTGTCCGTACTGGAATTAGCCTGTAACTTAACATAATCCTGGCTGGGGTCCGGTAGCCGCATGGAAAGGGTTGAATAAATCCACATGAATAAAGGCTAAAGGATTTACTCATGGAACATTAACTTGCCTAGAAACTTCTTTAGTCTAAGTATCTTATTCGTGGTATAGTACTGAGAACATAATAAATAATAAATAAAGAATATATCTTTAGCATCAGCCAACCATGGTTAAGTCTTAAGGCACTAAATGACATAATTTAAATTTTCACCCAAATGAATTTGTGTCCCGCTACCACGACTCACAACTTCAAGTGGGTGACAATTACTCATAGTGGGATAATTTGAAACTAAACATTTGAAAAACAGACATTAATGCTTAGCTGTGTAAGTGTTAACATATTGAACTGTATCTAGCTGACGTAAGATTTTTTATTACTCAAATAATATTACACAGTTGGCCGGTAAGGGTGGTCAACGCCTTGTTTCCCCCTTGTAGTTTGTTAATCCATGTATCATTTAGAGATGATTAATTTGAGAGATTTTTTAATTACGCCTCGTTCCCCGCCTTATGTGAGGATTGTACTAATTGATCTGGATAGAGTTTCATCTTTGGATTCATACAGGAGAGTGTTAGGTTTCTTAAGACATGCCATTTACAGAGCCGTGCCGCACAAACGAATAGAAAGGGACTGCGTTTTGAGTTTAAGATCAGTTGTAAGTTTCAAGTCATATTGCTCGAACCGACAAATCTGGGAATTGTCTATCTATCTATGAAAAAAAGATCATCATCATGATCTTGTGGACCTTAAGTGAGTTGTTATTTCAAGTTTTAAGATAATAGGTTCCAAATTGATTGAGATCTATATGAATGGTAAAAAATCGCTTCGTAATTGATTTGATCGCTGAGCTATTCTTCGCCCAAATTCCCCACACAAACCTAACATTTGAACCCAGCTTTATTTTTCAAATCATGATGTAATATTTCAAATATACCCTAATAAGCAACCATTAGACGCAGCATAATGAAACTTGCCCCATAGCTATATAACCCTCAGGACTTTAATGTCGCATAATGTAAGATGACACCCAGGTCATTTAAATGTCATTTTAAGGTGTAATAAGCTGATTTTTAGAGTATGAAAATCACCTTACTCCGAAAATATAGAGCCATGCTCAGCCGTACAGAGAATAATAAATACTCTCAAATCAACTCAACTGAATAGTGACACAGACAAAGCGTATGATATAAATAATAGTTTTAGCGAAGGTTCAAACTAAAAAATACAAAAAGTGACGTGACCGACAGTGGGTTAGTGTAAACTATTTATATGGGATTGAACAAATAAAAATTAAGCAGTGCAGATAGAAATATTAACAACAACCAACAGAGGAAAACTAAAATAATAAATAAATAAATTGCGCATTGATGAATATTGCTTTACGTCGTTTCCTGCACAATCATGGCAATATCGCGGCAGAAGGAATCGTCAAGACAAAGCCTAGAAAACAAAGCCTAGAAAATGTTCATGCGGATATCATTAGTAGAATATGGAGACATCCTCATTCTTATAAGAAATTTCCCGTAGAATGCGAAAATCACTGTCTCCAAGCTGAAATACAGTCCAATCACTGTCAAATTAGCCATTTTAAAAATGGCCGCCAAAAAGTTGCTGTGAAAAAATAAAATCATAATAGCCGGCCTAAAAATACATTCAAACTCTATATTATTACCAATCTATTAGTGCCGAATGTTTTGCCGGCACAATTTTTACTTTTTTGCTCATATAAATTGTCCAAATTCAAGATGGCCGCCAAAATTGCTGACAAATCGTGTTTTTGATCATAACTTTCAAATCACGCAAACAGGCAAAGGTGATTTCACTAAACCAGTTGACCATATGTGTGTTCAGAAAGGTTATCTATCTGAGAGTATGGCAAATGAAAGGGTAGTGGTGGAAAAAGTCACCAAGGTCATTTCAAAATATACGGGTGATTTAACTAAAAACTTTGACCAAGTTTGTGTCTGGTATCATTGTAAAGGTAACCTATCTGGCCCGTGGGAGGCTGACAATGGAAATTGAGATGCTGGCAGTAGAACGTGGGATTGGACACTAGAGGTTATTGAAGATCACTAACCAAGGTCATTTGAAGAGATACATTGATTTAAATGTGAAGTGTGACCAGGTCTGTGTTTAATTATCTATATCGGAGTATGGGCAGTGGGTGTTGAAGTGCAGTAGCAGTATAATATCCCACTGGCCACACGACGTAATTGCAAAGTTGAATCAACGTCATTGGCGTTGATTCAACGTCGCAACAAGGTCGTGTGTCGATGGGGATGTTCTCAGAGGTTATTTTCAGGGGTGCAAATTCAACCAAAGGTTTCACTCGCCCAGAGCGAGATCCAACTAGCCCATACCATCTTTTACTATGTATTTGTAAGGATAATCCACTAGCCCTTACAATATTCCACCAACCTCGTGTTACCGGGCTGGTGCGAATTTGTATCCCTGATTTTAGAACCTTTCAAAGTAACTTGAAGTGATAAGGGAAATTTAGGTGAAAAGTTTGACCAGGTTTGTGTCTGGTCTCATCAGACGCGGGATGCAACTGTTCATCTTCATTTGTAGCATCCTCTTCTAGAATCAAATTACAGACACTAGTAGAGTATAGTGATATAAAGCAAATGTAATATTACTGTATAGACTAGTATATCATATTTATTGTGTTCAGATCACCCTTGCTACCTTCTTCATCTGTATGTATAATTCATTTTTTTTCCCAATGATTATATAATACTGATTATTGAGTAAGTGGATGTATTATAAAGTTAGGAGGAACAGGGAGAATTGGGGCAATAAGTAGTGTTAGGCATCCGGTAAACTTTTCCCTTCGTTAGTGTCCCACTTCTCCACGTATGATTCTAGTACTTCTTCATCAACTAGATATTTATTGTGTAAATGTGTTCATATACTGTTTTAATCATTTACACCTCTTTACAATACCCTTTATTTCTAGTATCGATGTATCTAAGGAGATATATGAAATTGTCCCACTTTACCCGGTCAGCTGTTCCACTTTTTACTGAGACGTCACTCTTCGTCACGTTTTAATATTTTTTGCAGGTGGGAAATGGGCTTGCCATTACGTATCACTAAACTTACAACTAATAGTGTGTAACAATATCCACCAATCTACATGCTGGGTGCGATCAAACTTACCAAAGTCATAAAAACATAAAGTAGGATGGAATGACGATAGTAAAATGGTATGTCAGTTCTTCTGGTTCTTCTCTAATTCTCCTAGATTTATCTGAGGCACATAAGCTTTCACATCTTAATTCTGGTGTTGTCAATAATACAGCAAGATAATGAGCTGGGCGCACTCCATTTTGCGATGAGATAGTTGCATCAAAGTTTTATAATAAGAATCTGACCTTCTAATGCATGACTACACGTTACCCGGTAAGACTGGGCCGCCTAACTCATTTACCGCGCGAGGCCCAGTCACACTGACCGCCATTTTGTTTCCTCAGTCAGCTGTGTAAAAACGACTCTCGCGCCGCCTACCAAAAAACTCGGATGCCATGAAATTGACACGATTATTTCAAACTAGGCCGTGTTCAGCAGGCGTAAACTTTTGATCGTATGAGAATCATTATATTTTAAAATGGAGGTCACTGTGTCAGAGCCTTGTGATCTCATCAGGGTAACTACACGTGTGGTAATGTCACATCATATTACCATACCTACCGTTATATGGTATAAGGCTCTACAAAATGTTTAATTCATGCTCATTTTATTAATTGACAATGAAAACATATGTACACACTCTAATTTCATAGATCTAAAAAAATATTGTTAGTTTTTTTAGATATTGGTAATATATCAAAATAAAAACAGAATATTTTTCAAAATTTAGTCGTTTTTAGTGTTTGAATGCAATAGCGAATCCATATTTTGTGGCTGACGTGGGTGATCGCCGCCCGAAAGATTTTTGTCTGTGTATTCAAGCCAGGTTAGTGCACTATTTATAATAATTTGGCAAAAAAGGGGTGCGTGAGCAAGAAAAATGGCTTGAGGGTAAAAACCCTTAAACTACAGTTACAAATTGGTTCTCCTTCATTTGTGCAGCCTTTATAACATTTTAAACCATTTTACCTAATTTAGGGTACTTATTATAATAATTGAAATAAGTGAAAAATGCCCTGGGCAAAATCTTTTCGCTACAGTTACTAAGTTATTCCCCTATATTAGTATACCATTGTGCAGATTTGTACAAAAAGTATTGCTTTTATCACATTTTGAGCTATTCTACTCGATTTATGATACTTTTTATATTGATTTGTCGAAATAAAGGGGTGCGATTCCCCCCCCCCCCCACACACACACACATTATGTATCCGCCCCTGTTTTGACTAAATAAACTGCTAAAAGAATTAATAAACAGTTTCGTGGACATTTCTGGTGAAACATTTACTTTTTTAAATAAAAACTTAGATTAATTGAAAAAAATAAAGGGGGGTTGAAAATGCCCTGAACGAAGCTCATGCAGTACAGCTACGGGGTGGTTCCGCTTTCAATATGGATCAATATAGTTACTCTAGTGCAGCTCTGTAGCAAATTTGGTGCTTTTAACACGATGAGAACGATTCTCTCAAAATTTTATTCAAATCCGCTGAACTAAAACACAGGTTATGATGGAAAGATCATTTGGCAGCCATTTTGTCGGCCATTTTGAATTTTACCAATTTACATGAGCAATAAAGCAAAAATAATGCCAGCAATAATTTGTGCATCCATAGATTTGTGATATTAGAGGGTTTGAATGGAATTTTTGGCCGTTTAATTAGATTATATTTTGTTACGATAATCTCCTGGCGGCCATTTTGAAAATGGTTGATTTGACTATGCGCGGATAATATTTCAGCTTGTAGACAGTGATTTCTGAAATCCACGCAAAATTTCCTATAAGGATGATGCTGTTTCCAAATTCTACTCTTGATGTCCACACTCCATTCCGTTTAACTGCTTGGAGCACTGTAAATGTACAACCCCGATGACAAATATCCGGCCCGGCCATCGGCCATTCCAGCCATCGGGCCGGCCAAATTGTGCATTATTGCCCCTTTTGGATTTGCATGACAGAGTAGAGCTTATGACGTCAATGAGTAATTTTCACCCACTTGAAGTTGTGAGTCGCGTTGGCACAACTTAAAGTGGGTGAAAATTTAAATTTATCTTTGACTCCGGTACGTCAATTCAAGTGGGTTGAAAAATACTGATAGATCACTAAGGACAATAAAACATACTAGTATTTTAATAAACTTAGGAATTATTTTTAGTACGTTTATATAACACGGTTGAAACATAGAATATAAAAGATGAGTGGTTCTTAAATCTTTAACTTAAATTAAATCTAGAACTATAATTCTGTGAAACGCAGTGACGTCACTCGGTGAAAACAAGGTTATAATTAACCCCTCCCCATACTTCATTGTATTAGCCAGCTCGGTGAAAACAAAGGAGGTCAAGGTCGTTGGGTCTCACAGAATACTACTTTTAAATCTGGAAATATAATACAAAATACATGAGATATTTTCCTAGTGTATGTATGCTATTTTTTCTAGAAAATAATATTATATTGCTTGAATTACATGATGTTAATTAGGTGCAGTATTACCAAACTAGGCAAATACCAAATTTTTCCTAGAAAATAATATTATATTGTTTTAATTACATGATGTTAATTAGGTGCAGTATTTCCAAATTACGCCTTGACATTTGTCTTCAGGTAAAGTTATTTTTTAGCTTCAAATAACACTTCATCACATTAAGAAAGACTTGTTCTCACACTGCAAAATCAAAAAGACGCCTATTGGCGAAGTGCAACGCTTCTCGGCGCCAAATTGTCAACTTTTTCAAAAATCTTTCACAATATCGGCTGAAAAAAAGGCCAAAATGTTCAATTTATGTCAAATAAAGCTGTGCACGGAACAATAGCAGGCATACATCTTACGAACTTCCACACATGGAATTTACATGGAAAAATTGAATACATTTCTCAGACTAGTAAAAACAGTTTTGGTACCCTACCTAAAATCTGGACACGATTCCATAAATATGTTATTTTTTTTAAAATCTATTTGCATATATACGTTCTGTAATGTGATATGTTATGCTACATTAAGTCTGTTCTACGCCACTGATATCTCATTTATTTGTAGACAATAAGCCCTTTAAACTTTGTAAAATCAGTGGTAATTGCACGCCTATTGGAGCATTATGTCAAGACGCCTATTGGAGCAACTATATGTTAGTATTGTTATATGGCTATATTAAGTACGGATTTGTTTTACCTACGGCTATTTTCTTAAGCGGGACTATATGCATTAAGATTATTGTATTATGTAGCCTAGCCTACGGCTGGAATAAATACATTTATATGATATTTATAATATAACCTGATAATCTAGACTATAGCCCAACAAAATGTGCGTTAATATAAAGACAGTTATTATTCTTACTACATAGCCTACTGGTCCTATCACTGTTCTGCCATTGATAGGTAGGCCTGTAGGCCTACACGTAGCATGGTGGTCTGATATTAGGCCCTATTAGTGCAAGAGCATTAGGGTTGAACCTGGAATAAAATTGCAGAAAGCTGATTTTTTCAGGAATGATACATGGACATCTCCCCAGACGAATTCCGAAGATGCCCCGAAAATCCCCCTTGTGCATTTTTTTTAATTCAAGATGGCCCCCACCATGTAACGCCATTTTCGAAAAAAACAGGGGTATGCCATAATTCCTCACTTTTGCAGTTCGAAAAAATATTTAGGTGTCTCTACTTATGTTTGAGGACACAAAGAGTTCATCCAGATGATCTGAAATGATATCAGTACTTTTCTCAATACCAAAAATCCAAGATGGCCGCCATATTGATATACTGAGTATGTTGAGCGATCTCTTAATTAAAAAAACGAAAATATGAGGTAAGTATCTCGTTGTTGAGCGTAAAATGTATTTTTTGTCTAAACCCATAGAGTCTAGCATTTATTTAGATCACCAATATTGTATTATATTGAATTTATCAACATAAATCCCACATACCGGTAGTTTAATGTTATGTAACACCATATAACGTCATTTTTCCAAAAAAAAACATGACTATACCACAATTCCTCACTTTTGCAGTTAAAAAAAATATTTTGGTGTCTCTACACAAAAAGCTCATCAACAGGATCAGAAATGATATCATTCCTTTTCTTATCTCCACAAATCCAAGATGGCGACCATTATGTGAAGCGTCCCCCACCCCCTCAGAAAATCACGTACATGCCATAATCATCATGTTGTTGAAATTTTTTTTTCAGGGCCATGGAATCTAGAATATATTTCCATCACCATTTTTTTAAATAGAATGTGCTTATCAACACAAAATCCAACATGGCTGCCATATTGGTTAGCTCTTTTAGCGCAGATGCCACGATTAGGCGATGTCCAACTGCTTTTTCATATGGGAATATAGATATAGATTGATCAAATTTACAAAATATCATATGTCAGAAATCATTGATTAAAAATTCTAACATCTCTCATCTTTAAATATAAGGGTATTTTTCATTCATTTGAAGCTTGAGATAGCGTAAGAAATTCCAGTTTCAAACACAGCGACTAATTCCAATGTAGGTATTTTATATAGTGGGCCTATATAAAATGTTTTTCGATTTTGGTTAAGTATTAGTTGTGATTATTATTGTGAATGTACATAATAACAGAGCTAAGTACAATATTACACCAGATTGAACACGTTTAACGTCAGGATATGATAGTTATATGTCAGGATATATGAATATGATATCAGGATATGACACTTTAATATCATGATATGTAATATAATGTCCAAACATTGGTGTTTAATATAGCAAAATCACGTTATGATGGCTCAATACAGCTTTATAAAGGCAGTATATAGTGGCTAAACGTCACGTTGCTGTATTAAAATGAAAAGATATACATCATATTATCACGAAATGCATTACAATTTCGTGATATATCATTTTAACATCACTAAGACATTTTAATGTCAGGATATGACATTTGAATATTAGGATATGGTACTTGAATATTATGATGTGACTTTATACATTGATGAAATGACATATTGAGGTCACAATATAGCATTGTAATGTGATGGTGTGTTATTATAATGACAAACATGCTATTTAATATCGAATATTGTATAATAAACAGTTCGAAGTCAGGATCTGGATCAAGATATTGGATTGTATTTTATCAGAATATGACACTTTAACGTCATGATATTATAATGTCCAAATTTTGTCCTTTTATATCACACAATAAGATTTGAATGTCAAGATTTTTAATTTTTTATGATAGGATATGACATTATCAAATCAAGATATGGCGGGCTCGGCGGCATTCTAATGTGACATTATAAGGACTGAATATGACACTACAATATTTTAATGTAGCCATAGAATGTCAGGCTTTGTCACTTTGAAGTCTGGATATGGCATTTTAATGTCAGGATATTATATTGTCATGTCAAGGTATAACATTTCAATAACATTATATTGACAGACGCACGTTACCATATGGTAATACAGAATCGACATAGAACATTCCAATATCAGGCTGGCCCATGTCAGTTCAACATATATATCGCAATATAATTCAGTAAGTAAAGGCCTCTACATTGCTCAAATACCGGTACTTCAAAACTGCCAACAACAAAAGCATTTCGGAAGATTCAATAAAATGGAAAGTGATTAGATAGCGTTAAGACACGTTCTCTTTGAACAGCATGTGGCTTTGCCCTCTTTTACTTTCATTTCCTCTTACACTAAAATGTCATATTGTGATGTTAATATGCTATATCATGATATTTAATATCGTGACATTACACTAAAAGATCCTGTGACTTTAATACCATACCGTGATGCTTAACCACCATATCCTGCATTTATAAAGCTGTATCCAGACATCATAACGTCATTTTACTATAATAAAGAGCAATATTTGGACATTACAAAACCATATCATGACGTTAATGTTTCTTGTCCTCATATTATCGTGACATAAAGAGATCATATCCTGACGATAAACTGTGACATCAATTAATTTAATGTCATATTCCGATATTCCGATGTAAAATCATCTCATTACAACACCATACAATGCCATAACTTCATTACGAAATATATATATCCTAATATTCAAAATGTAAATATTTATCTTGATATTTAAATGATATATTTCATGATATTAAACATATTGACATTCGCAGATCAAGGACAAAAGTAAGTATTTAAAAGAGCATTGTTACAAGACGATTATCACAGATGTCATGTACATGTAACGTGTGAGGCGCAAGTCCTTATCTTGTAATTGATTTTTGCTAGAAAGCCTCCCTTCAACGTCACCTACTGCCCCAGCCAACACGGGGCATTAATCCAATTCTGTTTTATTTTTGTGCCAGCGTCGAAGACGGTCAGCCCATATTAAAACAGCGTTGGATGAGTGCCTCGTGTTTAAACTCCATTATGATACAGAGCATATTTTGCTGTACAGGAGGGTGCGGAATCTACCGTCTTGGAACGGATTTTATATCATGGTCGTTTGTAAACTACGCAAACTGAAAGAGCAGTCGCCCCAGAAAGAGTTCTAAAGAAGAGTAAGTTGCGGGTGCAGAGTGGCTTGTTCAAAGGGGGGGAGGGGGATCTCACAAATCTAGACTATATTGTACAACGATGTGCTCTTTTTGTATTGGCCAAACATGTAGAAACTGTGACAGCTCGGATGATTGAAACGCAATAATTTCATTATTTACCTGAGATTAATTTGTTAACTTGACAAATCTCAATCTACATTTCTAGTGGGAAAGCAGTTCGAAAACACTCCAAAGCGTCACCCACCATGGTAGAATTAACTATAACTACCATGTGAAATTCATGTCGATAAACTCAATATAATAAAATATGGTCATCTAAATAAGTTCCAGACTCCATGGGTTCGGCTAAAAAATACATTTTAGTTTCAACAACGAGATAGTTATCGCATATTTTCGGGTTTTTTAAGAGATCGCTTAACAAAATATTATGGCGGCCATCTTGAATTTGTGGTATTAAGAAAAGGACTGATATTATTTCTGATCATCTGGATAACCTCATTGTACTTTAAAACATAGGTGGAGACACGAAAATCATTGTTTTAACTTCAAAAGTGGGGGATTGGGGTATAACCCTTTTTTTTAAATGGCGTTACCTGGTGTTATTTTTAATTAACTACTATGTGTGATTTATGTTGATAAATTCAATATAATAAAATAATGGTGATCTAAATGAGTGTTATATTCCAAAAAATACATTTTAGGTTCAACAACGAGATAGATATCTCATATTTTCGTGTGTTTTTAAGAGATCGCTTAACATAATCAGAACAATATGGCGGCCATCTTGGATTTTTGGTATTGAGAAAAGTGCTGATATCATTCCTGATCATCTGTATCAACTCTTTGTGCCTTAAAACATAAGTGGAGACACCAAAATATTTTTTTCCTAACTAGAAAGGTGAAGAATTAGGGTATACCCCTGTTTTTCGAAAATGACGTTACATGGTGAAAAAAATCAGCTTTCTGCAATTTTATTCCAGGTTCCTGTGTTTTTTTCACTAATGCTCTTGCACTATATAGGTACATGAACAGCTAATAGCCCTGACCTATGATTTACTACATCGTAGAAGCGTGGACCATGGATTATTGTGCTCCTTTTATCCTAGAAAATGATTTTTTTAACATATGGTGGTGACTGAGAGCGATCTCGACATCAACACAAGACACAGTGTCTGTGTGTGTTTGTGATATTATGAGCTGAGCATGGGATGTAGGGCCCAGCTGTAATATCACTGATTCTAACCAACCAGTCCTATTATCGACATGATTAATCGAGGCCAAGTCTTTCATAATTATGAAGGCAAAAAGGAAAGTAGTTTAACCATCTGGCGTGCAATGCAATTAATTAATGAATTAATTCATTATTAATGTAGATCTAATATTAATGTATATAATGTATATAATGCAATTCGGGGCTTAGGTTTATAGAGGAACGTCGTAATTAGAAAATGAATACATAAAATGGTCTAACTTTTGAACTATTTTTTTATAAAAAATTTGCGGTATTTGGCGGGTGACTCGACCATAGTCTTTGCAGAATTTCACAAAAATCGGTTGAGAATTGACTGAGAAATAGAGGGAAAACATGCCCTACAAGCTATGTGAAATTACATTTTAGATGAATGTGGTTTTAGGCCACCTTTGTGTACATATAGGCTAACTGGGCCTAGATACACAACTTCCCCATCGTAGGCCTACCTTATTGCCATGGTTATAGTGATAAATATCACTTATATTACAAATGAATGTATATACAAGACTTCCTCCATCTTATTTTAATAAATGGGACTAAACAAAAACATCTTGGGGGAGGGGTGGGGGTGGATCCGCCACTGAAAAATGATGCTTTCTATTTCGGTAAATCTTATATGCACCGATAGGCGTGTGCACATTGCTCCAATAGGAGTTCAACCAGACATGAAGTTTAGTTTGGGCGAATAATAGTAAAATAAAGCTACCAGCTTGCTCCCCAATTGATTAGTTGTACAGTCTAGACTCTAATCTCTACCATTCGATTATATTATGACGTTCATAGAGATACTTACCAGCAAAAATGGGTTTGAAAAGGACTATAAGTCCGGAATATCAGGAGGGGTGGTCTGAACAAACTATGGTCGCTATACGAGTAAACTAAACACCAGCGTTGTCCTTATACAATCTACTGTTCCGTGGATAGGATCATTACACTAAGTAACTGAACTGTATTGCGCCGAGAAGCGTTCATCCTTCGCCAAAAGCGTTAACTTTGCGCCAATAGGCGTCTTTTTGATTCTGCAGTGTGATTCTGAAGCAAAGACGACATTTAGAAGAAAAGTCCTATGAAACTTTTATTTACTTTGTCTGCGTACTTTTTTCTTCGATCGAATCAGATTTTTGATTATATTTTTATTTACATGAATGACGGTAATCAGGTGCAACAGTACTTTTCAAATAAAATGAAAAGATTAATTTTCAAAGAAAACACTATTTCCATCACTGTGCAGCATTACTTCTTAGCCCAATACAACGGTAAATTGTATATTTTAAATATTTACTCACATGAAGTTGTGCCTCGCTATCGCGACCCACAACTTCAGGTGGGTAAAATGCACTTATATCTTTATAATTTAAATACAAATATATGCCAATCTAGGAAATGTTATGCTCCTTTTACTTGTAAATTTTCTTTTTTTTAAAGATAAACAGAACAACTTCAAGGTGACCTATCACCCCTTAACCCGTTTGTGACGAGCCCCGGAGATCTCCGTGATTTAGGGAGACCATTCAGATACGAGCCCCGGAGATCTCCGGGTTTGATCACATGAGATAACTATGACGTCATAAAATAATCTCGTATCAGAAGCAGCTCAGTAGCATAATAATCTCGTGTTCAACGGGTTAACATAGTATGAATAATGTGACCCATGTCAGGGTCACATGACTGATGGGTCACTTGATGGCCAATCACCCCGTATAAGGAAACAATTGTGCCCCATCTTGTAGCAACTTTGATTTATTTGTCACAAAATTATTCATACTATATAAGGGATGATAAGTCACTTTAAAGCGCCTTTTGACGCAATTAGCACTTTCAAGGATAACATTGTTATCATAAAAACACAATCGCTAGATATGATTGTGGTTTATTTGAGAGCCTCATCTCAGTCAATATCTGAGATGTGAAAATCAGAATAAAAAGGCCCAACTCCTAGTAGCGAAAGGTTTTTATATATCCTTGTACACGGGCTAATTAGTGTTTGATCCCAGAAATATACATTAATGTCAGGCAAAAAAGACCAACAACAAAAGGTTCCTCGTTAATAATGAGTGCAATTAAAGTATGGACAATATCTACACTTCCGTGACCATATATTGGCAAGTAAGGCTCGACAATTGTTTTAGGTAGTTTAAGGAATATGTCAAAAAATCGCCTCTCTAGAAATGGCGGGCGGAATTTAGTAGAGCGCAAAATCCAAAATGGATGCCTCAGATTCACAGTAAAAAGCAAGTCTTGATTTATTTTATCCACTGCGTAGTCTCCCAGTGGATCTCATTGTTGAATGCGCTTAGATAGAAAATTGATTAGAGGACGTCAGCCAGTTCATCTATTAAAAAAACATGTCATGTTTTAAGTGTTATTCATTCATTCATTCATTCATTCATTCATTCATTCATTCATTCATTCATTCATTCATTCATTCATTCATTCATTCATTCATTCATTCATTTATTCGTTCGTTCGTTCGTTCGTTCGTTCGTTCGTTCGTTCGTTCGTTCGTTCGTTCGTTCGTTCGTTCGTTCGTTCGTTCGTTCGTTCGTTCGTTTGTTCGTTCGTTCGTTCGTTCGTTCGTTTATTATTTTTATTATTATTAAATTTTTTTTTTTCATTTATTTATTTATTTATTTATTTATTTATTTATTTATTTATTTATTTATTTATTTATTTATTTATTTATTTATTTATTTATTTATTTATTTATTTATTTATCTGTTTATCTGTTTATTTATTAATTCATTCATTCATTTATTCATTCATTCATTCATTCATTCATTCATTCATTCATTCATTCATTCATTCATTCATTCATTCATTCATTCATTCATTCATTCATTCTTTCTTTCATTCATTCATTCATTCATTCATTCATTCATTCATTCATTCATTTATTCATTCATTCATTCATTCATTCATTCATATATTCGTTCAAAGTGGTGAATTTAGTTTCATTTGTTAACCTAGAACTCTCTTCAAATCAATGATTAAGAAATGACAATCGTTAACAAAACGTTTGTACAATTTGGTTACAAATGTGCTGGATCCTTGTAACCTACATACGCTACACGACGCAAGTAGCTTTTAAAATTATTCTCGACTTGTATCAAGATTAATGGATGGGAGTGACAGCTCGAATGAAATTAGCATGATATTGTTAAACCAGTCTCATGACATCAAGCCAGTTTTCAAGGATGAAATAGATGTTTTGGGGCATAATGGGGGTCACATATATTCGGACAGGACAAAGCTTAGGCGTGGGAGCTCACTGGTGCTTAATTATATAACCTGAATTGCCAAGACAAGCCAGTAAATCTCACCCTCGTGGGAAATACCCCTTTGTTGTTAATGTTGTGTAAATGTCGACCTCGCTGAGAAAACCAGTAGATATATTTTGGCAGAATCCAAGCTGAAATGCAAATTTATGACAGTGGTATCGACCTGCACAACTGGCTCTACTAACTCTTGTATTGCAAGACCCATATATACACACAAACCTTTGGTAACCTTTGCTTTGCACGACCAATATACATTTAAACGGCTGCAAACAATGAAAAAATGTCTAAAAGAGATATGATAGAGAGCGGTGTAACTTAATCGATCGAATAAATCAACTTGAAATAAGATAAATTAAAATGATTTTTTCGGAATCTGAGGCTGGAAATTGCTTCAGCAATTACAACCCTATATGAAAGAAAAATAGAAACGAGCGATTCTCCAGGCCCAGTTACACATACACTTTACGCACGTCCAACAATATATAATAGACTATTGTCTAGTGTCTATTGTTGGACGTGAGTAAGTGTAACGCACTGACCAATCTAGTATGGCCGGGTCTATTTGCCCCGTCACGGGGCCCACAAGGCAAGAAAAGTGTGTTGGATAACCCGTGACGGGGCAAATAACAGTTAAATGCTCTTCCATGTCCCGTGACGGGGCGTGGAACCGCTGATTTTGTGCCGTCCATACACCGTGGCGGCCGAAATAAAGGAAAATTAGAGTTATCAGGTTATACAGCCCGCTGCAGTGTATGCAAGATAATTAAAGTGTCCTTGGGCACCCCGTGACTGATGTAACGAGGTTTCTTATTGGTTGTCAAAAGAAGCATTACATCGGGTCCGTTCGACAATAAATATGTTCGCATTTCTAATTTTCAAAAGCAACTACATCGATTAGTGGAGTATGTTCCATCTGGCACTCCGAGGCCGACAGGCATGTACATCGATCATGAGATCATCCACAGTTACTCGTATGCAGCCCCGTGGGGCCAATGTACAGGTCCACATCCTAGTGTAGGGAGCGTTTGATATTCAATTCGAAATAAACATATGCAGTGTGTCGCGAGCCCCGCCTGAGAGAGGAGGTTTACCCAGTGTGCAGTGAGCCCCTCATCCCTCCTGAGAGAGGAGGTTTACCTAGTGTGCAGTGGGCCCTTCATCCCTTTTGAGAGAGGAGGCTCATACCTACTGTGCAGTGGGCCCTTTATGCCTCTTGAGAAAGGAGGTTTACTCAGTGTGCAGTGGGCCCTTCATCCCTCTTGAGAGAGGAGGCTCATACCTACTGTGCAGTGGGCCCTTTATGCCTCTTGAGAGAGGAGGTTTACTCAGTGTGCAGTGAGCCCCTCATCCCTCCTGAGAAAGGAGGTTTACCTAGTGTGCAGTGGGCCCTTCATCCCTCTTGAGAGAGGAGGTTTACTCAGTGTGTAGTGGGCCCTTCAGCCCTCTTGAGAGAGGCGGTTTGCCCGGTGTGCAGTGGGCCCCTCATCCCTCCTGAGAGAGGAGGTTTACCCAGTGTGCAGTGGGCCCTTCATCCCTCATGAGAGAGGAGGCTTATACATACTGTGCAGTGGGCCTTTCATTCCTCTTGAGAGAGAAGGTTTACCCAGTGTACAGTGGGGCCCTCCTCACTCTTGAGAGAGGAGGTTTATACCTACTGTGCAGTGGGCCCTTTATGCCTCTTGAGAGAGGAGGTTTACCAAGCGTGCAGTGGGCCCTTCGTCCCTCTTGAGAGCGGAGGTTTACCCAGTGTGCAGCGGGCCCCTCATCCCTCCTGAGAGAGGAGGTTTAGCCAGTGTGCCGTGGGCCCCGCTTCCCTCCTGAGAGAGAATGCTTACCTAGTGTGCAGTGGGCCCCTCATCCCTCCTGAGAGATGAGGTATACCTAGTGTGCAGTGTTTCCTCATTCCTCCTGAGAGAGAAGATTTACCTAGTGTGCAGTGGGCCCTTAATTCATCTCTCTTGAGAGAGGAGGTTTACCTAGTGTGCAGTGGGCCCTTCATCACTCCTGAGAGAGGAGGTTTACCCAGTGTGCAGTGGGCCCCTCATCCCTCTTGAAAGAGGAGGCTTATACCTACTATGCAGTGGGCCCTTCATCCCTCTTGAGAGAGGAGGTTCACGCAGTGTGCAATGGGCCCTTCATCCCTCTTGAGAGAGGAGGTTCACCCAGTGTGCAGTGGGCCCATCCTCCCTCTTGAGAGAGGAGGTTTATTCCTACTGTGCAATGGGCCCTCCATCCCTCTTGAGAGAGGAGGTTCACCCAGTGTGCAGTAGGCCCCTCCTCCCTCCTGAGAGAGGATGCTTACCTAGTGTGCAGTGGGCCCCTCATCCCTCCTGAGAGATGAGGTATTCCTAGTGTGCAGTGAGCCCTTAATTCATCTCTTTTGAGAGCGGAGGTTTACCTAGTGTGCAGTGGGCCCTTCATCACTCCTGAGAGAGGAGGTTTACCAAGTGTGCAGTGGGCCCCTCATCCCTCCTAAGAGATTAGGTTTACCTAGTTTGCAGTGGACCTCTCATCCCTCCTGAGAGATGAGGTTTATCGATTGTGCAGTGAGCCCCTCATCCCTGACTCTGCCCGATAGAATTTTACCTAGAGTCCAGTGAGCCCCTTATCCCTCCTGAGAGATGAGTTTTACCCAGTGTGCAGTGAGCCGCTCATCCCTAACACTGCCTGAGAGATGAGGTTTACCCAGTATGCAGTGGGCCCCTGATCCCTGACTGGCCCTGAAAGATGAGGTTTACCCAGTGTGCAACCAGCCCCTCATCCATCCTAAGGATGAGGTTTAGCCGGTGTGCAGTGGGCCTCTCATCCCTCCTAATAGATGAGGTGTACCTAGCGTGTAGTGGGCCCCTCATCCTTTCTGAGAGATAAGGTTTAAGTCAGTGTGCAGCGATCCCTCATCCAACCTGAAGATGAGATTTAGCCGGCAGTGTGCAGTGAACCCCTCATCCATAACTGGGCCTGAAAGATGAGGTTCACCCAGTGTGTAGCGAGCCTTTCACTCTCTCAGGGTGAAGTTTACACAGTGTGTAGTGAGCCCCTCATCCCCAAGAGATGAGATTATCAGATTTTCCCTATATTAACATTCTGATGTCTAGAATATCACATATCTTATGTATTAGCACTCTCCATTCTAAAGTATCACATGTATTAACTCTCTGGAGTCTAGAGTATGACATGTCTCATGTGTCAACCCTCTGTGGACTAGACTACCATATTTTCTCTACGTTAACCTTCTGATGCCTAGAGGTTCACATATCTTATTTATTAGGCCTCTGTGGACTAGAGTATTACACGTATTAACCCTCTTTGTTCTAGAGTATCACGTTTCTAATGTGTTAACGCTCTGTGGACTACACTATCATGTTTATCCTATTTTAACCTACTGATGCCTAGAGCATCATAAATGGTATTGATTAACCTTCTATGGGCTACAGTTTGACATGTATTAACCCTCTGAGGCCCAGAGAGTAGATAGTACCACGTTTCTCTAATATTAACCCTATGTCGACTAGATTATTAAATTTCTTCCATATTAACCTTTTGATGTCTGGAGTATCACATTTCTTATTTATCAACCCTCTGTTGACTAGACTATCTCAAGTATTAACCCTCTGTGGTCTCGAGTATTACGTTTCTAATATATTCACCCTACGTGGACTACACTATCATGTTTAGCTTATTTTATATCCTACTGATGCCTAGTTCATCACATATGTGATTTATTAACCCTCTATAGGCTGGAGTATTGCGTGTAATAACCCTCTGAAGTCCAAAGAGTCGATAGTATCACGTGTCTCAAATATTAAACCTCTGTAGACTAGACTATCAAATTGCTTCTATATACACCTTTTAGTGTTTTGGGTATCACATGTCTTATTTATTAACCCTCTGTTGACTTTCGCAAGTATAAACCCTCTAGAGTATCACGTTTCTTACGTCTTAACCAACGGTGGACTACACTAACGTGTTTATCTTTTTTAACCTACTCATGCCTAGAGCTTCATAGATGTTTTTTCTTAACCCTCCATAGGCTAGATTTGACATGTTTTAACCCTCTGAGGTCCAGAGGGTCGATAGTATCACGTGTGTCTCGTGTATTACTGCGCTGTGGACTAGATTACCATATTTCTTCTATATTAACCTTGTCATACCTAGATTATCATGTTTTATTTATTAACCCTTTCCGGACTAGAGGAACACATGTATTAATCCTCTGGGGTCTCTGGTATCACGTGTCTCAACTATTATTCTTCTGCGACTAGACTATTATATTTATCTAATGTTAACCTTCTGTATCCTAGTGTATTACATGTCTTCTGTTTTAAAGCAGACACAATCAGGCTAAAATCATCAAAAAATCAATAATTTTATTTTGGCTTCTTAATATACTTCCTTCATATGTGAACATGTCCATAGACTAGAATTACGGAAGTCTTTAAAATTTTGGATTGCTGTGGCAACGTAGAAAGGTTGCGGAAAAACCCCGTTTATCAGTTATTTCTGTATTTCTTAATTTAAACATGCATGTCTGAAATTAAATTGCGTATTTCTTTCTCGCTTAACCGGTAAATGCGCAACACAAAATTTAAAAAAACATACGCAATACTAGTCTATGGACATGTTCACATATTATGGCCATATTAAGAAGCCAAAATAAAATTAAGGATTTTTTTATGATTTTAGCCTGATTGCGTCGCTTTAACTGTCTGGAGGCTGGAGTATCAAGTGTTGTCTCATATAATAATCTTCTGGTGGCTAGAGTATGAACTTGCTCCCATATTAACCATGTTAACCATCTGGTGCTACACTGGTATGTGTATGATATATTTTCTTCTGTAGCTAGACCCGGCAAATGCTACAAATTGAAATATTTTTATACAGATGAATTTTAAAAGCAGATATTTACGAAACTTTGGCCTAACGCTATCTACTCTAGAAAAGCTAGGTGGATAAATGGGAGTTCGAGAGAAAATTAGCAAAATACTTTGATAGTAATCAAAGTTTTAAAGATCATTGTTTTATTATTGTGTTATTATTGCACACTGGGAAAACCTTATCTCTTAGGAGGGATGAGAGGCTGGTTGCACACTGGTGAGCTTCATCTCAGGGAGAAGTAGGGGCTGTAGGGTGGGCTGGTTGCAGACTAGGTGAACTTCATCTCTCAGGCAGAGTCAGGGATGAGGTGCCCACTGCACACTAGGTAAACCTCATCTCTCAGGAAGGATGAGGGGCCCACTGCACAGAAGGTAAACTTCATCTCTCATGGGGAGGGGGGGGGGGGCTCATTGTACACTAGCTAAATCTAATCCTTAGAAGGGGCTGGTTGCTCACTGGTAAACTTCATCTCTCAGGGATGAAGGGCCCACTGCACACTGGGCAAACAACATCTCTGATGCAGTGTCAAGAATGAGGGGATGAATGCACACTCTGTAGACCTCATATATTAGAAGGGGTGAGGTGCCCATTCCACACTGACTAAACCTCATCCTTACCGTATCCCCGCGCATAAACGGGCATGCACTTATTAGTGAAATTCGAATGTCATTTCTCCAATGTCATAACTCAAGACATATAATTCAGGTAAGAATAATAATAATATGACTATATTGACTTATGGACTATTACTAGTTAATGCCCATAATAATTTAAAAAAAATGTTGATCGTAAATACAAACTACAATATTATTTTTTATTATTTATTAACGGGTAGATATTAGGAGAGAATTGCCCCATAATACAGATATGGGCCAACAGTTCAAGGCGTCAAAGCGATAGGGTATGGGTATGTTAGCTGAAAAGTGGGGACAAATGAGGTGTGATATAACAGTTCAGGTAGTGTCAACACCTATTTCCTGGAGTCACTCCTGCAAGGTGACTTCAAAGTAACTATCCCAATGATTACTAAACTAGCTCAGTTTACTTTGGATTGGAATTAATCAAATAATTACGATTTTACCGAATAGGAATAAATTTAAAATTATCTTTATATTCGAATAAAAGTGCATGCACTTATTTTCGAAAACTAAGTGCATTTTCGAATACAAGTGCAAGCGCGGGGATACGATAATTAGGATGGATGAGGAGCTGGTTGTAAACCTCATATTTTAGGCCCAGCTTAGGACGAGGGGCCCACTGCACACTGGGTAAACCTCATCTCTCAGGGATGAGAAGACGGGGCTTGTTACACACTGAATATGTTTATTTCGAATTAAATATTAAATGCTTCTGCACTAAGACGTGGGCCTGTGCATGGGCCCCGAGGGTCCGTATGACGAGCGACTGTGGATGATCTCTCGATTGATGTACATGCCTGTCCACTCTTCTGATAATAACCAGGAATATGATAATTAAGTGTTTTTCATGTGGATATTACATAATATTATCAAAACTAACCAATACTAAGCGAGGTCAAGTATGTGTGTAGGCCTATTAAATAATCTATCCTATCCGATTATTATCCAGTCTACTCACATGTCAGTTATGATTTAAAGTTGGTGGGTCGTTATACTTCACTGAATCAAAATATTTACGTTGCGATAGACCCACTCCTGTCGAAGTTGACCTTATTGCGCATGCCTGCCTTTGTATTAGGCGCCCTAAATGTTTACTCAGCGAATCACAACGACCCACCTACATTATTCCCTCCATCCGTCTCTTCCCAGCGAACACGACCAGTAGGCCTTCCTGCATCTGCAACGCCGACCACCCAATATTAAAGTAGGCGAGTCGTCACTATTTACTGAACACATGTCGTAGGACCACCCGCATGCGCAGTATGGTTCCAAGGTTGGGGTCGTCAAGGTAAATATTATTGATAAGTGAGCGTAACTTCTCAGCCGGTTTAGTCTATAGCTTACTAGCTATGCCATACTGTCTTATAATTTTGGCCACTATACCGCTATGGTGGGGACGCTCGGAGCTTATATTTTACCGTGATATTTTCCCTAAATTATTCTCAACCCTTTCAGTGCGGGGACCGTCTATAGACGTAAACGACCCCCGCACTAAAGGAATTAGCAAATTGTAATGACCATAGACCCATAACATAGATATTCAAATGAAGCAGAAAGAGCTAACTAAGCTATTTGTGAAGATTTCAAATTGGAACAACTCTTTGGTCTCCATGGTTGATACGCAAATATTTCAGCATTGTAAGTGCTAAACCATCTAGACATTAATGAATTCATATTTATTTTGCCAACGTTCTAAGGTATGTGGGCCATCAAAAGTGAATATTTTCAATCAGTTAGTGAAACGTCTGACCTGTTTTAACTAGGCAATGTTGATGGGTTGAATCAGATTTTAGTCCTAAAGTATATTTGTTTTATACCACTCCATGGCGATCACTTTTTCCTGAGGTCACATAGTGAGCGCACGATATTACTGCAATACATGTTTCAAATTACTGTTATCATTATTACATTACGTTATAAACAAAAAAAATACATATTTGTGAATTAATTTATACTATTCGCCTTCTGTTTTATGAGTAGGCCTATGGTTTATCCTCTTCCAGTCTGTGACGACTATTAGTTTCTGGGAGTAGTAACAATCTGTTCAATTTGTCCTTGTATTAAAACTGATTAGGGCAAAGTGAACACTATTATCATCGCTTGATTAAATTAAGTTATTATCGCCTTTATCCAAGGTACCATTTATGATTTACCAAAAAGTTTTAAAATAGCATTATGTTTATACTTATTTATAATAATATTTGAGGAACTATAGAATGTATGGTGAATTTTTTTTTTTCCAAAAAGTCAAAAATACATTGTGAACGCTTAATCCCAAGTACCGCTAGTCCTTATTACTCATACGTTTGTATGTAGGCACTTACCTGCCTGAGTACGAAATGAAAAGGTTTTGGTCATAGCGCAATGATTTGTAGTGATTGTCAATTAAAATACTTGGCAGAGATGCATTCATTTCGCCTCATAGCGAAAACACATCTTATTTTCCTATGAGCAAGGGCTCAGGGGCACATATTTTCTGTATTTTACATCTGTGTACATATTCTAGTATTCTATTGGGTGGCGAAAAGTGTAGGGGGTAGGCCTACTATCCTGTTTATTTAATACAAATGGAAGTATTAGAATTTAGTGCTTTGTTTACAATTGTCCTGGAACGATATTATGGTAGTTTGTATAGCTACTAGAGAATTTGATAATGTACAGACAAGAAGTAGGTAATCCTTTTGTGGATAACTTTTGTGTTACTCTGCGACCATGTGAACACATTCAACTATAAAGTTAATGATGAGATATTAATAATTACAAATGTTGCAATTGCAGTTATTAATTTTTAAACATGAAAAAAATCATATCACACATAAAATAATGTAGATCTTGTTTATGTTTCTCATACAGATAAAACAAAAATAGCCAGTGACTTTGAGTGTTCATATAGAGTGTCCATATATATTCTTCTAAAACCACTGGCGTCTCGCTGAAAATAAAATAATGAGTGGATCAATGAAACATTATTTCTTTTTTTAATATGTTCTATTCGTGGTGATTAAATTCGAAATTTGCATTTAATATGTTGAAATTTTTTTTTACAATATAATAACTACAAGAACTTAAATATTTGTTGGGTAACACATAAATTAGTTAGATAGTCATACCTACATTTATCTCTCACACACTACTGTATCATCTGTACACGGGGCAATCGTGTCTCCAGGAGAATGATCTAAAAATTGTATCGCTGTACCTTTATCCTGTACAAAGAAAACAAAAACAAATATCACTATAGCACAATTTGATCATTACGAGAACGAAATTCTGCTACGTAGGTGTACTGTGTAGCAACAACGATTTATGTTCTAGCGCTCATAGCGAGCATTTTGCACCAGATATACTGTAGATTAACTTGCTCAAACATGTTGAAATAACCCTGCTGCTTTTCTGTGGTTTAAATAAGAAAGGCTGGAATAGGTATTTAACCCAATGGATTTGGTGTGGATTAAATACGAAAATATTTCTATAACCAGCTGTTTTTCCTGTAGGTTAAATAAGGTTTAAATAGTTTAATAGCCCAGGTGATTTTCTGTGGGTTAAATAAGAAGGTTGGGATAGTTATCTAGCCCGGTGTATTTGTTGTTGATTAAATATGAAGATTGGAAAATCGTTCTGAAACCCAGCTGTTTTTATGTGTGTTAAATAAGAAGGTTTTAATATTATAAAACCCAGGTGCATTGTAGTGGTCTAAATAAAGTTAAACTATGTCTGGATGCTTTATTATGTGTAGGCATAAAGAAGAGTGGAATTGTTGCTTAGCCCGGGTTGTTTTCTGTGGGCTAAATAAATTCGTCGGTTAAAAAGCTATAAAACCTACTTGTATTGTTTGGGTTAAATAGATTTTCTGTGGTCTGGAAGCTACAAAGGTTGAAATAAGTATATACAATGTAGTCTGGGTTATTAATTGCGGGTTAAATAAGAAGGTTGGAATTGTTATTTAGCCTGGGTTGTTTGATGTGGAAATAGTTATTTAGCCTGGATGCTTTGTTGTGGGTTGAATAAGGACATAGGTTGACATAGTTATTTATTCACGGTGATTTGATGTGAGTTGAAGATGAAGATTGAAATAGTTCTATAACCCACTTGTTTTATATGGGTTATATAAGAAGGTTTGTATTGTTATTCAGCCCGGGATGTTTTCTGTGGGTTAAATATGTCGGTTGAAAAGTTATAAAACCTACTTGCTTTTATTTGGGGTGAATAGAAGGATCAAATAGTTAAATAGCCCAGTAGGTGATTTTCTGTGGGCTAAATAAGAAGGTTGGGATAGTTATCTAACTCAGTGGATTTGGTGTGGATAAAATATCAAGGTTGAGATAGTTCCATATTACCCAGCTGCTTTTCTGAGGGTAAATGGGAATGTTGTAAATGTTCATAACCCAGATTCTTTGTTGTGGGCTAAATACGAAGGTTGAAATAGGTATATAATCTGGGTTATTAATTGCGAGTTAAATAAGAAGGTTGGAATTGTTATTTAGCCCGGGTTGTTTGGTGTGGAAATAGTTATTTAGCCTGTATGTTTTGTTGTGTATTAAATAAGTACATTGATTGACATAGTTTTTATCCACGGTGATTTGATGTGGGTTGAAGACGAAGATTGAAATAGCTCTATAACCCGCTTGTTTTATGTGGGTTATATAAGAAGGTTTGTATTGTTACTTAGCCCGGGATGTTTCCGTGGGTTAAATATGTCGGTTGAAAAGATATAAAACCTACTACCTTTTATTTGGGTTATATAGAAGGTTCAAATAGTTATATAGCCCAGTAGGTGATTTTCTGAGGGCTAAATAAGAAGGTTGGGATAGTTATCTAACCCGGTGGATTTGGTGTGGATAAACTATCAAGGTTGAGATAGTTCCATATTACCCAGCTGCTTTTCGGTGGGTTAAATGGGAAAGTTGTAAACGTTTATAACATTGTGAGAAATGTTTTTATCTGGTTATAATGGGAACAGAAATTTCAGAATAGCAAATTATTATTGAAAATGGGGTGTACATGTGAACTGGTACTCTTAATGTTACCATAAATGAACATTTGTGTAAATATAATGTGACGAAATCTGTGACGTTCATCACAGAAACGCCCCATTTACACAATTGTTATCCCCATTTAGCGAGAAATAGAAATATATCAAAAAAAAAAAAAAATTGAACATGTTTAAAACTAAAAAAAATCAAATTTAAACAGTTTTAATATGTAGAGTAACACAAATAGCACATATTATTTTTTCAATCTGGGTACCTTTAAATATGTCGGTTGAAAAGCTATAGGCCTAAAACCTACTTGCTTTATTTGGGGTGAATAGAAGGTTCAAATAGTTAAATAGCCCAGTAGGTGATTTTCTGTGGGCTAAATAAGAAGGTTGGGCTAGTTATCTAACCCGGTGGATTTGGTGTGGATAAAATATCAAGGTTGAGATAGTTCCATATTACCCAGCTGCTTTTCTGTGGGTTAAATGGGAATGTTGTAAATGTTTATAACCCAGATGCTTTTTTGTGGGCTAAGTACGAAGGTTGAAATAGGCATATAATCCGGGTTATTGATTGCGGGTTAAATAAGAAGGTTGAAATTGTTATTTAGCCCTGGTTTTTTGGTGTGGAAATAGTTATTTAGCCTGTATGTTTTGTTGAGTATTAAGTAAGTACATAGGTTGACATAGTTATTTATTCAAGGTGATTTGATGTGGGTTGAAGACGAAGATTGAAATAGCTCTATAACCCACTTGTTTTATGTGGGTTATATAAGAAGGTTTGTATTGTTACTTAGCCCGGGATGTTACTGTGGGTTAAATATGTCGGTTGAAAAGATATAAAACCTACTACCTTTTATTTGGGTTAAATAGAGGTTTAAATAGTTAAATAGCCGAGTATGTGATTTTCTGTGGGCTAAATAAGAAGGTTGGCATAATTATCTAGCCCGGTGGATTTTGTGTGGATGAAATATGAAGGTTGAGATAGTTCTATATTACCCAGCTGCTTTTCTGTGGGTTAAATAAGAAGGCTGTAAATGTTTATAACCCAGATGCTTTGTTGTGGGCTAAATACGAAGGTTGAAATAGGTATATAGTCTGGATTCTTAATTGCGGGTTAAATAAGAAGGTTGGAATCGTTATTTAGTCCGGGTCGTTTGATGTGGAAATAGTTATTTAGCCTGGATGCTTTGTTGTGGGTTAAATAAGTAGGCCACATATTACTCCGGGTGATTTTATGTGGGTTAAAGACGAAAAATGAAATAGCTTTATGACCCACTTGTTATTATGTGGGTTATATAAGAAAGTTTTTAGTGTTATTTAGCCCAGGTTGTTTTTCAGAATTTGAAAAAAATGTGTGTGGGGGGGGGGGGGGGGCTTGGTGCCGGCCGTCATTTTTTGTTGGTATGCTAAGGCCAATTTAGGTCGCTTTTAAAAATAATGTGTCGAAAAAAACGGGGCCGTCCCCCCTCCCCCGCCTGGACCTGCGGCCGACATTCCCCGTCATTAAGTTGACTATAGATTTACCCAATGTTGGTTTAATGTTGGCCCAGTGTCGTAGCCGGTGGACCAACAATAAAGTAACCTTGGGTAAATGTCTCAGATACTAAGCAATGTAAAATGCACAGCGGGCGTCGTAATCAAACCTGTTGCGACTACTGTTTGTAGGGAAATTTAGCATAAATCAAATGCGGCCACGGACGATATTACGTGTAGTTGCCAATTCACATATATTTGGTAGTAATCTAGCTTTCATATCTCTTGTAAATGTTGCAAGCGATAATAGTTGTCAGGAGTCAGGGATATATTTACATTTGTACAAGTTTATTTTTACGCGGCGTAACTTACCTGTTCATTTTGATAAGGTCTTGGTGTAGGCTATTCAGTTTCGTGAATGAGCGCCAAAAACAAACATTGACATCAGGGCATTGAAAGAACGATTTTGATTGGTTGTCATTGTCGGGTTAAATAAGGATTTTAGTCTTCTTGCACACCCCGTGACGGGGTAAATAGACACTTCCATCTAGTATTCTACACCCGACCAATCGAAGATTGGCTCAGCCTGTCACATGACGAGATCAGCCAACCAACACCGTCATTCAGTTGCCATTCAAATTAGAGGTAGAAAACCATACCTGGGCCGTCTGTCAGACTAGCGTCAGTTTAACGTTAGCCACACGTGGAATACACGCTTGATATTCGCTGTATTGTCGTTGGCAGACGTTTGGCATGTTTGTTTGTCACACATACACCACACGCACACGCATGCAAAAATGCCCCCAGAACAGGTTATTTCTGATTTAGAAAGGGGAAGTTGTGGAATCAGAATCTCAATAACTCCCAGCTGGCGTCATTGAGTTTTTTCAGTTATTCAAGGTGGCTCCCAAGATGGCCGCCGGCGTATGGTCAGCCTCAGACAATTGTATGAACTTGTCAATTTTAGCTGAATCCCCATTTATAATACACCACTGTATTTTTACTGTATTTTTACATGTCACAGTATTACACAGTGTGGCGCCAGGATAGCGTGGTTGACCCTGAGACCGTAGTTTATTCCAGATTTGAATCCCTCTGCTGTCGATGTTATTTATTCGGCGCACACATAATTATCCAGTGATTTTGACTGGATAATTAAATTACACGATCACAACCGGAACATAATAACCAATTGACGCCTCATATATAAAATTTAATAAACAAATAATGGCCCACGATTTACATATAAATAAACGGTGTTATATAACCTTTATAAAAATTATAGTTATCGGACAAAATGTTGCTGGCCTTGAATTGCATTCATTGATTTATGGGAATCAATAATAATACAAACAAAAAGCTAATATTGAAGATTTTTTTATCATGATCCAAGATGTCTTGTTTGTTGGATAACAGTGATTTCTGACCTATCTTCTGTAGTTTGTTCTTCTAGACACGTTTCACCATGAGTATCAGACGAGAAGTAGTGATCAACACGTGAAAAAGCGCGCAGCGCGTGGTCCTGCGTGAAATAAACGTCGATACACTGGTTACAACCTGAACTCGATGAAGTCGCCATTAACGTGATAACCTAGTTAGATTGAGAAGGTAGAAACCAAGATATTGAAAAATATCTATATACATACAGGTATATATTATATCTCACCACTATAAAGAAAGGTCCCACGGGACACTTTATCCTTCCTCATGGAACAGCACCCGCTGTATCGCACAAGTTACGATATATCGTACCTTGTGCGAGAATACGGACCCAGGTTCCCCGCTGAGAGCACATACAGCTATATCATATTGAAACATCGTGCTGCGTCTTACACACCAAAGAAACAAAAAAAATTGGGCCAAACTATCGTGGGTTGGTTATTTTGCTTCATATTGGATATTTTTTCCTGTCTATAGAACAGGCGGCTTTGATAGACATTGTCAGTAAAATTACGGTTCTGTTACAAATTATTTTTGATTTCAAGATATACAGAGCGTAAATCATCCTTAAACGCACATCAATAGTGTATTGAATCAATTTTTTGGGGGCCCAACTGAAGCACAGCCCCAGAAAATAGTCCATGTGGAATTATACATCAAAGAAAGGAGTGATGCGTCTGATTAACATAGATACATATTAATTATATATATATATATATATGGGGCTATACTACAGCTGTGGGGGGGGGGGGGGGGGGGGAGCTCGAGGGACTGGATCTACTTTCCTCTGCACATTAATACGCCTGGGGCTGTGCTTCAATTGGGTTCATATTTTGTAAATTTGTATTTTCCGAGATATTAGGCGTAGAATTTAATTTAATACCGACCTTAAAACTAGGCCTACTTTGAAAATAAGCATTGCAATGTGTTATTTATGTTTGTAGGTAATCTAGAGGTCAAACCAAGCACCAGTGGCCAACTTGAACATTTAACTTTTGACATAATAGACATGGAAACTAATGTAATACCTCATTTGTGACAAATTTAGTTACACTGATTATGTTGCAGTGGTTATTTACGTTTAAATGTTATCTAGCTGTCAAAACCAAAATGGTTGCCTATATCTATCATTCAAATTTTTCAATATTTACTAGAGATTATCGTCAAATTTGTATACTCTAAGATAATAGGTCCAAAATTTAATTTAACGTCACAATATAAACTGCATATACTTGGATTACGCTGATTGCAATGGAATTTTTTACTCACTCACTCACTCACTCACTCACTCACTCACTCACTCACTCACTCACTCACTCACTCACTCACTCACTCACTCACTCACTCACTCACTCACTCACTCACTCACTCACTCACTCACTCACTCACTCACTCACTCACTCACTCACTCACTCACTCACTCACTCACTCACTCACTCACTCACTCACTCACTCACTCACTCACTCACTCACTCACTCACTCACTCACTCACTCACTCACTCACTCACTCACTCACTCACTCACTCACTCACTCACTCACTCACTCACTCACTCACTCACTCACTCACTCACTCACTCACTCACTCACTCACTCACTCACTCACTCACTCACTCACTCACTCACTCACTCACTCACTCACTCACTCACTCACTCACTCACTCACTCACTCACTCACTCACTCACTCACTCACTCACTCACTCACTCACTCACTCACTCACTCACTCACTCACTCACTCACTCACTCACTCACTCACTCACTCACCCACCCACCCACCCACCCACCCACCCACTCACTCACTCACTCACTCACTCACTCACTCACTCACTCATTCATTCATTCATTTATTTATGCATTCATTCATTCATTCATTCATTCATTCATTCATTCATTTATACATTATTTCATTCTTTTACTGACTGGATCCGTCTCTCGAATAATGAACAGATAAGTTGATGAAACTCCACCATATATCACGTGAATAAACACATGCGGTACTCAGATGGCAATTAGACTAATGAACAAATCTCAGAAATAAAAACAACAAATTAAACGTTTTGTATCTAGGTTAAATAATTACATTCTTCAAATAGATGGCAAAGCCATTTAACCCTTTGTCTACAGACTATGCATTTAAGCGTTTTCGTACTACATAACAGAAATAAGTCAAATATTAAAATTATAATTTGCCTACATTTTTTGTCATATAATCGATCAAACAGAAAATGAAATAAATCGGGCTTTAGGCCACCTTTGTGCACATATACGCTAAACTGGGCCAGGATAACTTCAAGGAATAGATATTTTTGGATGTCTGCTTTTGCATATGGTAAACATTTACATTTTAACATGTTGAAGCTGGACTTTTACGTGATAACACATAAACATAAAGTTGTAAATATCAGCAAGACGATATCCATAGCGAATTTGACAATGTTTTCACAATAACGGTGAACAAACCATGAATTGTTGTTTTCATTTGAAGTTATTAATTATAATAAATACTTAGCACCGCAATTGTTTGGACGCCCTTCACCCACAAAATGTAAATTTAAAAGTAACATTTTATTTAATTAATTTTATTATAAAGCTGAAAGTACATCAAATATGGAAACGACATTTCGCCAAGGTTTTATAAGCGAGAGTGTCAGCGAATATTCAAGCAAGCTATAGAGTGAGCGAATTATTACGTGATCGATTTGTATATGATTAAATGTGCAAGGGTACTACTAATAAAATACCGTGTGTGAGGATGAGTCAGAGTGACTTAACGTAAACATGAGTGAGCAAGTTATCGAATGATTGAGTGGAATAAAAAAACCCCATCCACTTAGACCTTTATGAAGCAGTGTTGTATTTTATATAATATAATATAATAAAATTACACTTTTAACTTGGATTCCGTGTATTTTAATGTTATTTAAAACATCAGAACAGTTTCACTGATGAAATTGATGCGATATCAACATCATTCCTACTTTGAAATTAGTTAATATCAAAATTTGTAGCTTGGAAGTTGTAAATGTTTGTAAATATTGTAAATTTATTCCGATCATTTTATGTATTATTTTTTTCCACCCATGACTAAAAATATACAACACCACTTATGTAGTTCCGTCAATACGGGCACATTATTCGAATAGCTTCCCAACAAACACGAGGCGTTGCCCAATGTTGAGCTTGAGTTGATCCATCATCTACGTTCACTCGTGTCACCAGTGTCTCTCTCTGGTGACTGTCACACTCACTGATAACTCAGGGAATCATCTACGACGCTGAACCAACATCAGCCCAGCATTGGCCAAGCACCTCGTGTTTGCTGGGCTCCTGGCATTTCCTCTAATTGTCACCGGAACTCAGACGATGGCAAAAACTTCTGAAGGCATTGTATTTAAGAGCGGAGTGTTTATTTAGTTATTGTGTTTCGCCAGTGTAAGGTTTCCAACACTGCATTGTCATGAATAAATCAGTGAATCGTTATGACAGCGTTCAGTCAGAGAGAAGTACTAGAACCCACTGGTGAAATAGGTTGTGTTCTCATTTATAAATAGACATATATTGCTGTTACTTCTTCATTACTCACACTATTTTTGGCCAATGTAGAATCATATATTTTATCGATTTGTGTACCTATGTTTGTGTGGGTACGACATAATGTCGGCTGCATTAGTACTTAAGCACACTAAACTACACCTGCTGATTTACATATAACTGATATTGCTGTTATATTTTTTTCAATTTGAAGTCATCATCAATGTTTTGGTTAGCTCTTTCTGCTTCATTTGAATAATTATGTTTCGAGTCTACGGCCATTCTAAATGTTTTACTCTTTCAGTGCGGAGACCGACTTTAGACGCCAGATTCTGTGCGGGGATCAACTTTAGACGTCAGTTTCCGACGTTTTAAATCCCCGCACTGAATGGCTTATGGTCGTTGACATATTGACACGATGAAGGTTTTACAAAAGCTTGTTTCCACATAATAAGTTATTTTATTATATAGGAATTATATAATAATGTTTAAAACCATTTCAATATTATTACCGGATCTAATATTTCCAAAACTAAGAACTGCACTTATCATGACTGTTTCGCGAACACGATATACATTAAGTCATTTGTAGATCGGTGCTGCACATAATCTCTGGCGTTGGGTCACCATTGTGCCACACTTGATCAAGAGACTCAAATTCGCAGCTACATGTATACATGATTTATGTCGTGCGGGTTGAATCTTCGCTTCAGGCGGGCTTCAGATAAATATCATCTTTCTCCCCTCTTATTATAACTTTGGGATATTATAGTTTTGATTTTTTGTCCTTGGGCATGACATGTCACGATCACCCACTTCACCTCACTAAGTGTAAGAGAGTACTGACAGGACAAAGATTGCAATGAGTAAGATAAGTTGTACAGGCATGAGCAGTCCTAGATTTGATTTGTGTAGCATAGAAATAGACACTTTTTTTATATGGTTTGCCAACAGAACGATGATGACACGATGACCAGAGACCCCGAAAAAACGTTAAGTATGCAAAATACATGTTATAAAAACGTCCATAACATAAAATAAAATTTAAAATAACTCGTTTTCTAGATAATGTGAATCTATACCTAAGGTGGTCTCTAAGCATTTTCAGAGCTATGGGAATAAAATTGCTATCCTAGTATTGAAGAATATAGATGTGTATTTTTTGTAAATCCAATTTTTACATTTAGTTAAATACTGTATGCCGCATAAATTTTACAATATATTAAAGGCTAATGAAAACATTTAACATCGTGAGACAATAACATCATGAACACCTTTATTCAGAAATTCAAAGGATTTTTCAAATTACCATTGAGTAGTAGTGTTGGTGTAACATTGTATATGCTATGATTGCAGTTTAGATTGTGTATGTTGAATGCTTGGTGGGACAAATAAACAATTTTTGCATTATCAGGTGACATGACCTAAACACAGGCGGGTCATTGCGAAACACATTAGCATAATGTTAGGTTCCCTTGACAGTGGCCAGCACACCCAAAGCCACATATTTCAGATTCCGTTAGACGTGTGCATCAACAAATTAGATTGCTTCAGTTTTCATTTCACAGACTTGTTATAACAAACACAAATTCTGCTTGTACAGTTTCTTGGATGTGAATGACCGCTTCTGGGAGCGTCGCAAACAGCTGCAGGAAATGGGGGGAGGGTATATTCTGGGAGAGTAGAGCAGTTTCTGGAGAGTGCATACAGCTGTAGGAAATGGGGGGGGGGTATATTCTAGGAGAGAGGGACAGTTTCTAAGAGCGTCGGATGTAGCTGCTGGAAATGGAAAAGGGGTATATTCTGGGGGAGAAGGACAGATTCTGGGTGCGTAGCATACAGCTGTAAGAAATGAGGGGGGGAGTATATATATTCTGGGAGAGAGGGACAGTTTTTGGGAGCGTCGCAATTACAGCTGTAAGAAATGAGGGGGGTATATATATTCTGGAGAAAGGGACAGTTTCTGGGAGCGTCGCATGCAGCTGTAGGAAATGGGGGAGGGGAGGTATATATTGGGAGAGAGGGACAGTTTCTAGTTTCTGGGAACGTCGCGTACAGCTGCAGGAAAGGGGGTATACTATGGAAGCGTCCCATATATCAAGACCTTGTTAGAAAAATCACAAATACTTTATTCTGGCTGTTACACAGCCTACCGGGAGTTATCTTTGAAACCTGAATTCCACAGCCTGGCAACGAACGACTCTCCGGCGTGACAGGTGGTAATGTTAACCACTACACTAAGTCCTAACTTTAGCTGGTCCTAACCCTTCAACCAGTTCATCGCTAATCACGACTATGCCCGTTTTAAACTTTTAAGCCCTGAATAAAACATCATTTCACATCCCTGAAAACACACTTAATTTTTGTACATTTTGGGGTTTTAGAATTAAAATTTCCATGAAACTGGTTTACTAATACATGGTGATTTTCTTTAATTTTTCACCTAAACCACTTTAAATCATCTTCCGCAATTCGCGGCTTGTGGTGGATGGAGATGACAATGGTAAATTCTGGCTTGAAAGGGTTAAACTAGTTTTGTTAGCCGAATAAATCACTGTTATGTAAAATTAAATGTTTGTTGAGATTTAGACATTTGCAAATATTTATAGTGACTATTTATAAGCATGTATTTTGTATGTGTGATTCGCACCCCAGTAAACACTAAACGTTTGTAAACTTTTATAATATGTTGGTTTAACGTCAAAGACGTTAAAGACTTTGGGCCGACGTTGTACAATATAAAAATGTTCTGTGGTTACTGGGATGTATTATATAAATAACATTGTATAGATTCTTGCTGAATAACTGTGTTTTGTTATTAATCACCACTTTTATATTTTCCATGTGGCTCCTTGACGCTTTCTTGCCTTTCATGCTTGTAGTTTGTACTTTAAAAGCAATGTTTGAAAACCATGTACCAAGTCAAAAACGGAAAGTGAGAGTTATATAAAAAGAGCGTCTGACCTACCGAAGATATTTCTTGCTATTACACGCTAGGAAATATGATACTTTGTTTCTATGTTGTGTCTATGTTGGGCCAGTGTCTGTGACACTGGACCAACATTGACACAACATAGAATCAATGTATCGTGTTTGCTGGGAAGGCAGGAGACTGTAGCTATAAATTACCAAACATGGAAAGTGAACCTAGGGATTGTGATGCACACGGACCTGGTTGTTTTCTTCATCTCATGATGTACGATATAATCACGCTCCTGTTACATGGGGCTTGGAGACCTTGACAAACTTTAGATGCTGCTCTGAAATTCTACCTTTCCTTGTTGAAGTCATCCCTTAATATCTACGCGCTGTATACTATAATATATGTTATTAACCGTTTAGTCCCCATAGCCGCGTACATATTAATCAATTCAAAATGAATACAACTTTAATTATTCAACTGCAAAAGTGAATTTTCGTCAATTTAAACAGTTCACATTTTCCACTTTCAAATGAAAACAAATATTTTATTGTCTGATTGATGATTAATTTATGACATTATTTTGAACATTTTTAGTTAATTATTTGCTCAGCCAAACGTTATCTTGGAGGTACCAGGTAATTATTGTGACCCGCCACGTGAGAAGTTACATCCCCGCGGGATTTAATCCAGTAATTAAAGCCATAAAAATCACAGAGGTTCAACAAAATTGCTTTATTTAGTTTTTCATTGAATTTGGGTCGGCTAATATGTCTACTTAGTAAGCCAGGGTTAAAAGTTTACCAACTTTTGCGCATAGAAAATTGCCGAATTTTGCCTAAATTCAAGATGGCCGCCAAATCAAATAAAACGAATATTCATGGTCATATATTTCAAAGTGATAGGTATTGCACTTGTTCCTAGCTTAATTTCTAAAACAAACATAATTATTTGACCTTGAATTTGACCTTTGGCCTTGAAATAAACTGTTGCTAATTTTATTTTAAAATGGCCCCAAAATTAAGATAACTCTTGCAATATTTCAACATCAAAGCGAGAAAAAGTAGCGCAATTGTCAGTTAGAAAAAAAAATCATTATTTGCTAATTTATTATCTCAATTCCTTAAATTTGATTTCTGTGACCTTGAAACTATGACCTTGAACTTACTCTGGATGGTAGGTGAATATATGATAATGTATGGCGCTATAGTGTCGACATAGTCAGTCTAGCAGAAATAATGGGCGGACCTGGAACAAATTGCAACAGCATTTATTTTTTTGCTGAATCCGTCCTATTTCCATCCTAGAATAACACACTAAAAGTATAGAAAGCTCAGTGTGTGTGTGGGGGAGGGGGGGGGGGATGTCCAAAATTTCACATTAAAAACTAGCCCAAAATGTTTTTTTTCTGCTATTTCTGGTGACATTTTTGAGGCGGGTTTCACCATTTCTACTCTTTGTGAGCTGAAAAATTTCACAAAAAAGCGCACAATCAAAGTGAATATGCACAGCACATACCAATAACAGCTCTATGGCGAGGTTGGCCCAGAGAAGATCACCGGGAACAAGCTTTCCTGAAAGTGGCTGCATACTTAGAGGAAAACGACGAGGAACAGACTCCGAAGCAGAGAAACTGAGAATAATACAAACAGCAGCAGAACTGATAAAAAATGACATTAAATGCACTGCCAGTCCCAGAGATGTTTATCAAACACCAGGTGACATTTGGAACAGTTTGGAACAGAATAGCGCATTTGTCCTCTGACATCCTGCAAAGGCAAGAGTTGTGATACTGAAGACAAAGATACAGATACACTTCTTTAAACAACCAATCGAGTATGTGCATCAAATGCAGTGTTTGAATATTCTGTGGAAAGTGGCATGATCACTATGCTCGCCTAGACCTGACTGGTCAGGTATGATGCAGGCTGTCTGTCAGGGAAATCAGGTGTGACGTTCCTGTCAATGATTAACATGAGCACAAGTGACATGAGCTGTATTTATTCAACACTGGAATTTGTGTGTGCCGAAGCAAAGCGTCACAAGGTGACTCCAGTCATCATTTTCGACCAGCCCTTGTAGTGGAAGGCCTAGATGATTGTTGCAAGTGAACCAGTTGAACGTGATTTTCAATCCATGGTGCGCGTCTGCAGGGTGGGTTTCACACACAAATGAGCTTCCTCGGCTGCATCGGCCATGTCATGTCTGGATCTGGGCTCGAAGAATTGCTTTAGGTGATGTATGCCGCAAACACAGTCGTTCGTATGCACAGTAGGGAGGCTCTGTCAAGAGCAATTAGGGATCATCTGCTAGTAGATTATGTCTTGAATGCAATGATTTCTGCGAAGGCGTTTGCAGACGGAATGTTTCACAATTAATAACACGCATTGATGTTCGCCAAATCATTACCAAGTTGTCTAATTATCATCAGATGTACTAGGATAGATTGCGTGGTCTTGTCTGACAGTTGTCCGCATGACAATCCATCATACAATCCAATGAAAACGTGCAGAATCCCTTAAAAAACGTAAATAAATGGTAATTTTCGGTAAAGTTTTCATGTTCAGTTTTAAATATGTTCCCCCATATAACAGTTTCTATACTTTCAGTATGTTATTCCAGGGTATCAACAGAGTTCGTTAATGACAAAATAAATTATGTTGCAATTTATTCCAGGTCATACCACATATTGACTGGACTAACATGCGACAATACATGCACCCGTATTATTAATTTCTTGAGAATAATAGAGCGTATTATAATCATAGTAAATGTATTATTTCTTCAGTTTTTTCTCCATAATACATGGCTAAGATCACATTTAGTATGACTACCGCCATGATAACCGGATCATAGTAAAAACCTCATATATTAAACACTGATTTGCCATAACTTTTTTTTCGCTGGATGCTTTTTTTAAATTATAAAAACACATAGTTTCTTATCAGCTAATACATTTTTTAAGGTTACAAAATCATAAAAATATATTTCGAAAATGATATATTAATGCTGTATAATTCGTTTTTAATGTAATATTTGGCGGCCATCTTGGATTTAGTCGAAATAAGGTAATCGACCATGCTCAGAAGCTGGTAAACTTATACCCCTGATTAATAGACCTGGTTTCCAGTTTATATTTACTAAAAAACTAAATATAGCAATTTTGTTGAACTTTGGCCTTTCGTTAACTGGACTAATTGTTACATTTATTTATGACGTCATTTATATTTAAATTTTATTAATTACATAACTAAAATTAGAAAGTTAAAAAACCTCAGAGAATCACAAATAATGAAGATTTTTCTGAAATTCTTTCAGTTGATGGAACAGGAAAGGCACGGCTATTAAATCTACTTATAAATCAATTTTGAAATTTGTGACCTTACTGCCCCTTTAGCGTGGCGGGGTCACATCATATTCCTGATGTTCGCGCACACTTCTTTGCAGTACTAACTACCGTAAGGTGGGGTGGAGAGGAACAACAGGGTGAAGGAACAAATCCCTCTAAAAAAACATTATTGTGAGACGGGATTAGTGAGGGGGCCCTTGTGTAGTGGTTAAAGCTGCCTGCTTGTAAAGTCGCAGAGCGCGGGCTCGAACCCCACTCTGCCATTCAAGTTTCAAATAAACAAAATGTTTCTTCTCTGGGGCGGGGGTCCTAGGGTAGTGGTTAGCACCGCTGCTTTTCACGCCAGAGTTCGGGGTTCGGTTCCCGGTCTCGGCGGTTTGAAAGAAACAAAAAATGTTTCTTTCCCATCCACGTGTGAAAGTCAGTATTGTTGGGAGCCCCCGTGACCGAGAGGTAGCGTGCTCGGCCTCAGACCGCCAAGGCGCGAATTTCGCATCCTATGTCTGGAGGACAGTGTCATCTCAATCATCTCTCCATCCTCAGGAGGGTATCTTTGCCCAATTTAGCCTATATGTGCACAAAGGTGGCCTAAAGCCCGATTCATTTCATTTCTTCTCCGCTCACTCGTAAAGAATAAATATTGTTGGGAGTCTCTGTGACCGAGAGGTAGCGTGCTCAGCCTCAGACCGCCGAGCTCGAATGTCGAATTTTGTGTCTGGAGGGCTGTGTCATCTTATTCATCTCACCATCCCCAGGAGGCTCCTAGCCTACATGTGCACAAAGGTGGCATAAAACCCAACTCGTTTCAATCATTAGGAACTAAAGTTAAAAAAATGCTAAAACCGTCCATATTCGCCCCAATATGCAGCAAAACGTATCAGGCCATGAGGAGGCCAGTGCTACAGTGAACAGTAATTATGTGGATTTGATTAAATACATCTTTAATGGGGCATACCAAATGCACGACGCTTAATTAGGTTGCTAAGTAC
Source organism: Flabesymbios commensalis (assembly GCA_964017125.1). Lineage (NCBI taxonomy): Eukaryota > Metazoa > Annelida > Polychaeta > Terebellida > Flabelligeridae > Flabesymbios > Flabesymbios commensalis. Next base: position 41,585,687 of record OZ024918.1, read on the forward strand.
TACATTAATTTGACCAGCATTACATAGTCCGTGGTAAGCTGTAAATCAATCTATCTAACTTATTTTGGTCTATAATTATGTTGGTCTATATCTGGACGTACATTTTAAATATGGTAGGTCTGTCTCCCTGACATGAGTCATTCTGATGAATCATCATTTTTCCTTGTATCACAATGGACAGTGTGGCCTTCTGGAGAAGAAACTCGGATGTAGGAATTGTATTAACCTTCTTAGTTGTCGTATTTGAAAGGGTACTAAAAAGGGTATAAACCATTAAAAATGAAATTTATATTTATTATAAATGAGTATTTATTAGAAATACTTACCTCGTGAATAAATAATATGGGTAACTCAACAATTGTTATCCCAGACACGACAATGCATTAAACTAAAATTAATGCCGATCAAACCTGAGTGTATCAAGGTCGGTGACGTCACGTCCTGACGTCCCCCTGCTATAGCACCTGAAAACCCCAACTCGATCTTCTTAACTTAGTCTAAGAAGAAAACACAAGCGGGGCTGGAAGGGAGGGACTCGCATATTCACGAGGTAAGTATTTCTAATAAATACTCATTTATAATAAATATAAATTTCATATTTATATCGAAATACATTACCTCGTGAATAAATGATATGGGTAGATTACCCACTGTCCTGGAGGAGGGCAGTGTTTTCATTACCCAAAACCGTCCACAATTTTTAATCTGATGGAAATCGTCAACCACCCCTGGGGGGAGGGATTTAACAGAGTTAAAATAGAGTCCCTAGGACTCTCAGGGCACGATTTCCAATTTCCTTATGCTCCACCTGCCGAACAGAAAGAACACAATAAACACAACATGTAGATCAGCATATTATATAATATAATCATGTATAAACTCACCTACATCTCTCCACTGGCGTAAGCTCTGGACTGAACAACACTAAAGAGAATTCCAGATTTTGCATATATAAAGAACAAAATCCTATTATACGATCTATACATATGTACAAAGTTATAATCAATCAAAAAATAGTTAGGGCTTAGTGAGCTGCTGAGCCGCCACTAGAGGTCCAAACTTAAAAAGTCCATCGGCACAGTGTGAGAGATCCTTCAAGTAAAATGATATAAAGGTTGAATCTGATTTCCACTGTGCCGATTCGAGAATGTTTTTCATAGCTACGTTCCTTAAAGCAGCCAGAGAGGCACTCATAGCTCTGACATCATGAGCCTTGACGTTAGAGGGCGGAATATTAACGCCCGCAACTGAATAAGCCTCTCTGACTGCTTTAACCAACCAGTTAGAAATGGTAGTCATGTTAATGGTTGCATTATATCCCTGCTTGTAAGATATAAACAACTGGTCCGAGTTAGGTGGGACCAGCTGGTTAGTTCTCCTTAAATATGTATTTAAAATTCTGACCGGACAGAGGCGCCGATCGTCATCATCTGGTGCAAGAATTGTAGTTAAAGCCGGTATACGAATAAGCTTGAAAGGTTCAGTTGATCTATGGAGCTGAGTCTTAGAAATAAATCCCAATTTAGTCCTAAACTGGATCCACTCACCCTGTGGGTGGTGGGTGACAGAAGATCTAGATAGAGCATGGAGCTCGCTCCTCCTAAGCCCTGTAGCCAAAGCGGTGAGAAAGATTGTCTTCAGAGTTAGAAATTTTAAATGTACTTGGCTACAAGGCTCAAAAGGAGCTGATCTTAAAGTTTCCAGGACCAGCCCCAAATCCCAAGCTGGAACCACCTTCCTAAAAGAAGGTTTCCTATGATACATTCCCTCTATTAGTTGGTTAAGGTGGGGGTTATGACCAATGTCTAAGCCTGAACAAGACTTAACGACCTGACCTATGGCAGATCGGTAAACCTCCACCGACTTAGGTACTAAATTTCTCTCCTTAAACAGATATACCAAAAAGTCAAATAAGAAACATTATTTGCTTTACACCAGGAAACGAAGAGCTTCCATCTGGACTCGTATTGCTTGATGGTGGACTCCTTAAGGGAATCCGCCATCAAAGAACACGCATCCAGAGAGAGGCCCTCCGTCACGTTAGCTTGTGATATAACGGCCAGACGTGAAGCCTCAGAAACCATAGGTTCTGGTGGAAAACATCTGACCCTGGCAGTTTTAGCAGTTTCTGATGGTAAGGGAGCTCCCAGGGCTGCGCATACAGCAGGTTCAGGATTACCGTAAACCAAGCCTGCTTCGGCCACCTGGGGGCTATTAGAAGGATACGGCAATTGTGTCTTTGTATCTTCGCTAAGACAAGAGTTAGTAGTTTTGTGGGAGGGAAGGCATAAGCATCCAAACCCTCCCACGATATGTTTAGAGAATCTACCTACCATGCCAGATGGTGCTGGAAGGGGGATACAAACACATCTAGCTTGTTGTTGAGATGGGTTGCGAACAGGTCCACCAGGGGACGATGGTATCTGTCCCAAACCATCTGTGCTATCTCTGGATGAAGAGACCATTCTGTCGAGGACTGGGATGTCCCCCTCGACAGCTGGTCTGCTACCGTGTTCAGGATCCCGGCTATGTGACGAGACCTCACTCTCACCTTGTGGTTGAACAGGAAAAAGTGAAGAAACTCTGCAACACGGGATGTGGGGTTGGACCGAGTACCTACCTGGTGGTTGATGTACGCCACCACAGTGGTGTTGTCTGACAATACCAGGAGGTCTCGGTCCCGGATGTGAGCGATGAAGGACTGGCAAGCCCGCAGCACCGCAGTCATTTCCAGAATATTGATGTGCCTCGATTCGCTCACACCCCAGGTGCCCTGAACGGATAGTGAGTTCAGACAAGCACCCCACCCCTGAGTTGAAGCATCTGTAAACATCTGCACTTGGTGTTGAAATGGGCGGAGGGACATCCCCAGTAGGAGGTTCTGTTCCTCCGACCACCACTGCAGAGCTGATGAGGCCTCTTCTGAGGCCGCTACCTTGTGATATGGAGTCATAGACACCGGGCTCCATTGGGAACTCAGGCTTCTTTGAATCGGCCTGAGCATCGTGGCTCCCAAAGGAACAATCTTCGTGAGAGATACTAGGTGGCCTATCAATCTCTGCCAGTACAATGCCGACTGCAGAGGTTTCGTTAAAAACATTTGCAACACCCCTAGGCAGCGCTGGATGCGGTCCTGGGAGGGCCGAGCCTGGTATCTGACAAGATCGAACACTATTCCTAGGAATATCTTCTGTTGCTCTGGGTTCATGTCTGATTTTTTGAAATTGACTTTGAAACCCAGAGCAATCAGCCACGACAGGAGCCACGCTGTTATCTCCTTTGACATAGAATGGGTGTGTGCTCTGAGGAGCCAGTCGTCGAGGTATTGGTGGACTAAAACTCTGTGAGTATGAGCAAATGCCGCCACAGACCTGACCAGTCTCGAGAAGGCATATGGAGCCGTCGACAGTCCGAACGGGAGAGCGATGAACTGATAAACCTGACCCTTCACCACGAAGCGAAGAAACTTCCTGTGTGTCGGGAAGATGGGTACGTGAAAGTACGCATCGGTCAGGTCAAACGAGGTCAGCCACTCTCCCGGACGGACGGCACTCATGATCTGCTCTGACGTCTCCATACGAAAGGAGGGGATTATGAGGGCTCTGTTGAGAGCAGACCGGTCTATGACGGGTCTCCAGGAGCCTCCCCTCTTCGGTACCAGAAAAAAGCCGGTTGTAGAACCCTGGTGAACTTGTTTGCAACACTGGTTCTACAACCTTCTTTTCTATCATCTCCAACACCAAACTTTCCAATATCCCTTGCTTCTCCGGATCTCCATATTGGGAGTAAATCAGAGAAGCATTGGATAGTGGAGGGGGCGTGTGAAACGAAAGGGAGAGACCCCTGGTGATGAGGTCTAACGTCCAGGTGTCCGCCTGAATCTCCCGCCAAGCTGGAAGGCAGGCACCTAGACGCGACCCCACCGGGAGCTGATCTAATCTAGCGAAGGTGGAGGGTCGGGTGCACGTGGGAGGTTCTCTGGTGAAAGAGGGTAGTCACTTCTTAGAAGGGACGGTAAATCTCTTCCCTCTGAAGCCACTCCTTCCTCTGAAATTGCTTCCCCTTCCTCTCGAGGATTTACCTCTGGCAAATCCACGAAAGGAATGGGAAGTAGAGGAAGGAGTTGAAAACGAGCTTCGGAAAGAAGAGGAAGGCCTTGTGAAGCGGCTCTTATTACCGAAGGATGAAGGTCCCATCCTAAGAGTCCTATCTGTGGACTCTTGGACCTCCTTCACCAGAGAATCCTCAAACATTTTACCAGATAATAAGGTTGAAGATCTCAGCAAGCTTACACCAGAGCTAGTCACCTTCTTATTAACTTTAGCTAGCACTGAGTCTCTACGAAATAATTCAATATTTGCGAGTGACTTAGTCTGAATCGTCAAAGCCTTTCCGAAATCCCTTTTAGATTCTCTTAAGAGAACGCGCGAAGTTTCAAAAAGATTAGAAAATTCTTCGGGAAGCTTTAAAGCATCCAGCATACCGAACATTTCATCTAATAATTTTTCTCTAGTCGCCGACACCAGCAAGGCATTGTTCAATAGAGCAATCGCCCACCGAGCGTCTTGGGACATGTCCGACATCGATTTAAAATCGATAATGGGTTGCGGTTTAGCCCTAGAAATAAGTAAATCCTCCGCCGAAACTTGAACTTTTTGCGGCGGCAAGGGAAAGTTAACGTCAGAAAACGCGATTTTTTCCAATTTTACTTTTCTCTGTAACATTTTACCTTTAGGTAAACCAGTATTATTATTATTACCCTTAATATCAGCATCCAAATCCTTCCACAACAAGGAAAGCCAGGAGGAAAGGGGAAGTTTATTCTCCTCTTGATTTAAATCCTGATCCGATCCCATACAGGCCAAAGGCGTCTTACTAGGTTTTTTCGAAATTGAGGTAAGAGTGATACATAAGGTGTCCGCCACACCTTGGACAATCTCCTGAAAAGGGATTTCCGACTCAGCATGAGGATCGTTAGAAGATTTATTCCTTTTACTCTGATTAATTTCGGACTCAGAAGAAGAAGGAGACAATGCTCTTCTCTTCCTCGAAACCTTTCTCTGGATATCGTCCTCTTCTGACGAGAAAAAGTCTTTCCTAGGGCGCTCGAAAGAAGGGTGTTGAAAACCCCGATTGTCCTCTATCTCAGAATCAGATGAGAATTCTAAAAATTCAGTATCTAACTGATTACTCTTGTGACGTTTTGTCAGTGGGTGTTTAAGTCTGGGAGGTTCAGCTGCTATACTGTCAAAATCATCTCTAAGCGGAAATCTGACATTCAAATCTCTATAAGACTGAGTATGGTCAGCATTTCTGCCAAAGGCGGACTGATGCCGGTCAAACCCTTGATGGTTCCTAGGGTGCCGGACATCCTGAAAAGACACAGAGTCATCTGCTCTGTTTTCACCCCACAGAGGTTCAGATTCCCCGGAACGACCAACCGGTCTGCCGGTGTCCCGGTATACCTGTCTACCGGTGTCCCGGTCTCCCGGTCTGCCGGTGTCCCGGTCTCCCGGGCTGCCGGTGTCCCGGTCTCTCGGTCTGCCGGTGTCCCTGTCTCCCGGTGTCCCGGTATACCGGTATCCCGGTATGCCGGTGTCCCGGTCTCCCGGTGTACACCGGTTTCTGACCCTCTATGCTGACCGGTCTTCTCAGGAGGTCCGCAACCCTCCTCGGGTTTCGCGGCCTCGCCCCAAACATGGGGTCTAGGTCCTCATAAAAAACATGCCTAGTGCTACTTCGAGCACAGCCCATACTCAAAGTAGCACTAGCCACTTTGTCTAACAAGTCCTCGGTCTGGCCGAGACTTTGGGCATCTGCCTGTACTACAGGCGTAGTCAAATTCAATGACTTAAGCTGTTGAACCACCGGTTCTGATGTGCTTTTATTGTTGTTCTGCAAGAAGGAAAGAAAATTATTAAACATTTGCACATTATTATTATTCAAAACCAAAGGAGAAGGGGAGGGTTGGTTCACCACCACCGGAGCTAATTCGGGAACTAAGGTGGGTTGTACCACCTCTTCAATAACATAAAATTGCTCAGAATGTGTTTGCGTGTGAGGAGCACCAGGAGAAGAAGGGGAAGATGATACTTCTTCAAAGGCACTTGGCTGGGGAGGTGCAGTGCCAGGAAGAAATTTGCCACCTTTGCTTAATTGAGCTTCTTTCTCTTTCTTCCTTCTATGTGCTAAACCCGCCTGTCTCTTCTCTATCGAGTCCCACTCTGGACCGGAGACAGCTGAACAGTGCATACAGGGATGTGATCGACCACAAGTGCGATGATTAAAACACTGGTCGTGCGGGTCCGTCTTAATTAACGCCACCCCGCAAGATGGGTTAGCACATGTTTTCTTCATGTTACAGTTAGTGGGGATCGTTAAACTGGTAGCTATGAATCAAAATAATTTCAAATAAAATAGATTTAGATCTAAACTAAAATAATTTAGCTTCAGTCCCCGTAGTATATAGTGACCTGGAGGTTGGATCGATATTCAGTAGAACTAGAATATGGGTTTCAAGACAGTCACGTTGTGTAGCGTTGCTGTAACAAACAACAAAAATTTTCACTGAGTTATGTCCAAATTCAAATAAATACTTAAAATAGTCTATCTAAATTTAAATGATTTAAAATCAGCGATGCCGAAAGCAATCGCTAACAACTGTAACCAGCATGGGAGACGAGAAGTGCGACAAACTACCAATGCTGCAAATGAAATAGGCCGACGTCGTACATCGCCGTGACGCGTGAGCGATAATACAGTGATCTCTAATAAACGTAGCTTACCGAATCTATAGAGTTCAAAAAACTCCAAGAAAGTTTAATTTTTAATAAAAAAAGTACGCTAATCTATCCTAAAGGTTTGTGAAGCTTACTATAATCAATGGAAATGAAGAAATAACTTCAAAATTCAGCTAAAACACTAAACAAACCTTACAAAAGCGAGAGCGAAAAAATACCTGCCGTGTCTGTTGAACGACAAAGTTAAGAAGATCGAGTTGGGGTTTTCAGGTGCTATCGCAGGGGGACGTCAGGACGTGACGTCACCGACCTTGATACACTCAGGTTTGATCGGCATTAATTTTAGTTTAATGCATTGTCGTGTCTGGGATAACAATTGTTGAGTTACCCATATTATTTATTCACGAGGTAATGTATTTCGATATAAATACAATGTGCCAAGCTTTCATTATTAGGCCTACATTTATCTACTTTTATAAAATCGAAAAATGTCTGAAGATTGTTAAAACCCTATAACCGCCAAATTAATCAATCTGAATTTTCATCCGCTTGAAGTTGTGTGTTGCTGACGCAATCCACAACTACAAGTGAGTGAAAATTATTAAGATTTGATAAAATGCAGGTCAACTGTTTGCTGATTGAAGTCACATTTTATCTTTAACATGTTTAAAAGGTGGTACTTAATGTGCTAATAAAAAGAAAAAACGAATGTATGCGGCACCGGCGGCTAAAGAGTTAAAATTTGTAAATGTCCATCACCTGGATCACGATCTATCATGATTGTCTACTTATAGAAATATTAAATTTGTCTGACCTCGTACACTTAATTGTCGATATCTGATATTCATCGGGAATATGCAAGCAGGCTCTAGACATTGACCCAATGCTAGATCAACCATTTCAAGCCTGAATTTACCATTGTCATCGCCATCCACTGTCGCAATTCTCGACTTGTGGGTGACAAATGAAAAAAACATATTGCTATTTTTAAAACAGTTTCATGAAAATGTTCGTTTTAAAACTTCAAGGTGTTAGGAAATTTAGTCATTCTTCACATACGCAAAAATGATGCTTTGATGCATCGTGAGGACTTGAATGATCAACGTCTTTTGTCTGCTGGTATATAGAGTTTTACTCTGTCTAATGGCATCTAAAGATATCTATAACAATTGAATGGCTACCAGACTCGATTCATCTTTGGCCTTGTTTTGCGACAGACAGTTTTCTGTTTGATTTAGCTGAACAGGGGTGCACGCTACCTTTCTACTGTAGATCATCCGACAGCGCTCGATGTCCTCCACTGGGAAATGTACGTTTTTTTAAGTAATCCCCACATACTGAACAATCTAAGTTGTTTATCGTATCCCCCATAACTTATTTACTCATAAAATGTTCAGTTTGTGTCTGAAAATTAGTATCCTTATTGTTTATTTCATTGTTTTATTAAGAAGATCTACAATCCTGTGTTACGTTTGTAGCATGACTCTCGTGGCTACTATCTTTTCTAAGATTTTGGAATTTAAACTAAAGTTGGATACAGGCCTGTAATTTATCCATTAGTTTTTAGGAAGAGATGTTTTTTAGGTAGTGGTCTGACATGTGCTTCTTCGAAATTTTGGGAAAATGTACTAGTTTCCATTGAAATGTTAATTATATCAGTGATGGGAGTTATTAATATATCAATATTTTTTTTTCAGCACGCTTGTAGAATTGGGGTTCTGTCCTGATCACATGATTTTGACGATGAGCTCAAAATAAGCTCTTTATTTTCATCTTCTGTCGCACGTTCGAAGACGTTCCTTTTGGATCGAATTTCAGTTTTTTTGCACTGATGGAATATTCCATACTTTATCTGGAAAATTGGAACGGATAGTTTCAATTTTATCAACAAAATATTGGGATAAAATAGTCACAAAGTGATTTTAATGATGCGAATTCTGGCAGAGCCGGCGGTGGAATTCTATGCAGAGTGTTATTTATGGAGTTCCATAGACGACGAGGATTGTTAGAATTTTCTGATATAACATCAGCTAAATATTTCGATTTAGCTATTGTCATCATTATGTTACACAGGTGGCATTGATGTTTGTAACGAGAACAATCCGGCTGTGTGCGAGAGCTGCGCCATGTTCGTTTGAGATTGTGACGGATGTTTTAGCCTTCATTATTTCTTGAGGCATCCATGGAGTTGGTGGTTTTCTGGGTAGAGTCTTTGTGCTTACGTGAGCGTATTTGGCTAAAATAGAGCTAAGAACAGTATCATACTGTTGACAGAGTGCTGAGAGATCCTCTGGTTTCTTTATTCAATCCGAATTGATAATATCTGAATGGAACGATCATAATCATGATAATCAATGTTGTTTATTTTTCAGAACGATATTTTGTCCTTGTTTCATTTTGTCTTGCAACCATCAATATCTGATATAACCGCGAGATGGTCTTAAATACCTGCTTCTAAAAAACTGATTTGATAGAATTAGAAGTGCGCTTAGTGATAAAAAAATCTATCCAATGAACATGAACGTTAACTGGAAAATTAATATGCTGCGTGAGATGGAAATATGTGAGGATTTCAATAAATGTATTAGTTTGTCCATTTGAGTTTTCTAGATGAAAGTTGAAATATCTCAATATGTACAAATTGGCATGGAGTAAATCATGAAATTGATAAAAAATTGACATGTACCGTTATGAAGCCTATGTCACAACGTCTAGATTTTTCGATGTTACATATTCGGAGAAGGGGGAGGTTTTCGGTTTGATAGATCGAACATTCGTTGTTGCAATTGTTTTTTTATTCCCAATCAAAAACGTGTTTTGTTATTATTGTGTTCTCACGAGTCAAAAAAAGATTCCCTATTCTCAGCAAATAATCATATAACGTCGGTATTTTGGTAAAATCCAGCCAAAATTTCAATGTGGATCGGCTGTAGGGGCTGCTCTGTTGTGCGCACCCAAATAAAACACGCTACTCGATTCTGAATTCCAGTACACCGCTCAAATTATTTGAAGCCTCTGAATTTTGATCCATAGTCGATAACTGTTACAACCATATATGGCTTCATTTAATTTAAAAACGTTTTCAAAGCCAACAATATGGATTTGACGGATCGTTGATAATGACAGCTGTCAAGGCACTACTGGCTGCTAAGTGACCTTCACAAATGTTAACGTTCCTAAATTCACCAAGTAATAGTCTAATTGATTTATACTTACAAAGCAAGCAAGGTAGCAAGGTGTTGGACATATCTAAGAGCTCTATGAACACCTCATGAAAACCCCTTATTGTGGGATTGACGTACGATTGCCTTAGTAACACATTAAAAACATCCAAGAGCTTTGTAAAAACTGCGTATGAACATTTAACTTGATGAGTTATTATTAGAATATGTAATGTAATTCCGACACAGAAAATATTGTGAAGAGGATACGTGTTTCTTAGGGTGTTCCCAAGTCAATGTCACGATGTTTGTTGACATTTTCACACTGTTCTTTTTATTTTTTACAAACTTGTTTTGAAGATAGGTTATCGTTACCAAGAGCAGCTTGAGACACTTGATAATTTTATGTGATTGTGTTCGTACGATGACCGATGAGCTTCTACGTTTGACGTATGGATGCCGCACTGCTATGAAACATTAGTACGGCGTTTGTACAATCGCTGTAAAAAATCCATAAGAGCAACTTGATGCGGTTTACGAGGGCGTTTTGAAGTTTTTTAGAACCAGACCTAGTTACCAACATAAGAAAGGGATACACATTCTTACGACTGCCTCGAAAAGACTGAAACGAATTCTTCCGAAATTTTTGGATCGGCGTTCGTACCTGTAATTGCGACCATTAGACTTCTGCACCCATAATATCAGCATTATTCCTACGATGATCGTAAGCATGCCGCAATGATCGATCATGTGCTATTACAGGCCTCGCTCTTACGCTTGTGCGAACGCTGTGTACAGACAGACATACGTACGACGCGTGTAACAACTTGGTGTCAACGAGGTAGTGAGGTAAAAAGTAAGTGGGTACAAATTTGACAAAAATGGAGGTCAATTATTTTTAAATGCTGTTGATTAATTTCACGTTCCATCTTTAACATATACAAAACCTGATATTTAACCATTCGACGCTTAGTTAACTCTTTGTCAATTAGTGAATAGTTTGTCGATTAGTCAGGTCGTTGGCGATTATTGTTTTTTTTTAATTTCAGTGCTTCGTTATTTTATTACGTAATGCAAAGCCCGTACTGCATTATTATTTTGCCAGATTCAAATGTTTATTTGAAAATGATTATAAAAGCTATTTCCTATTAAAATTGATTTTTTCGATCTGCATCATTCTGTAGGCTTAACACAGTCATTCAAATTGATAATTTCGTTGTTAAAACAGGGTCTATGGCGTAAGTGTGAGTGAATTCATTTTTATTTACGTCGCTTCTGCACAATCATGGTAATATCGCTACACAAGGAAGCCTGAAAGTCAGGACTATGTCATACTATTATCAAACCGAAGAAGAAACATATTGGCCTATATCGGAAGAGTATAATATAATCTCATAGTTCGCATCTCGCACCAGACTAAATGTTACACCGAGGCCAATCCACAGTAGGTTAAAGGCATCGAGGCTCAGGTACCTGGATAATTAAAATAACCGTTCTTGCCCTTCTTGATTGAAAGGTTGCCAGGTGCAGTCGCCATGCTCATCTTAGTCATGTTAAGTCAGCAAGACAATAACTGATGCATGTCATATATTACCACGAGTGTTGCTGGATGGGGGGGGGGGGGGGGTTATATCAAACATGATTAGTATAAAGAATCATCACATTCCAATTTCGATAAGGAAAATAAATATGAAAAAAATAGTTACACCATCTTGAATGCTGACCCCACCAAAACGTCCAATGAATAAGGTTTGAGCCTTTAGGCGAGCAACTAATTTCTTGGACATGTGCTGTTTTTTCTAATATCGCACGAAAAATAAACAACGTTATTATTTTCTCACACGATAAATTAACACATGAGATAACTGCCATAGATTGTAGTTTAAACTACAGCTAGAGTGCGATATTGGCTGATATCAATATACGTCTTATAGTGAAAAGGTGTGGTGCGGTGATTTCCTCTTCTTTTTTATAATTCCGGTTACACACAGTTTTTTAAATAGACTCACAACTCGTAGCTTAGCTAAAAACATAGTGACATTAGATGTGTATGGCCTGGTTTCCTCCACCCATACCGTTCTTGAGGACAATAAAGCAAGGAGCAAAAATTATTCATTCATTCATTCATTCATTCATTCATTCATTCATTCATTCATTCATTCATTCTTTCAATATACATTTTAATACCCAACCATCCACTTCGAAACATTTTACTAATTTCAGCGATATTTCCAGCTTAAAACTTGCTTGCAACTGTGTTATTGTATACGTACCTAGCAGGTGCAGAGTTAGGGAATGGAGCTTAGCATAATGCGGTATGGCAAGTAGACGAGGCGTGGTGGTGGATAAGATTGCTAACGAGCCCACTGATTAACATCTCTCATTAGGCAGGCCCTCTCGCTCTGTTAATCTCAATTAATAAATCAGACAATTCAGTTGTAGTAAACGCCCACAGATTGCTGCTGTTCATAATTCACAATTTAGCCATGATTACTCATGACAGATCATGGACACTTCTATAACCATACTGGACTAGAATCAACTTCATGATAGATTGTACATTACATAATATCGACAATAGAAATAAGGTATAATGCATGTTGCATGTACGTATTATTGGCATTGGTAGTGTGCACTATCAATAAACCATCAGTTCAACAGAAAGGAGAAAGGCCAAATCCTGGATTTCTCCGCCTGCCTGCCTGCCTGCCTGCCTGCCTGCCTGCCTGTTCGTCAGTCAGGTCGAGGTAAACAACATATTCCATCACATTAGGCAGGGATCATATTGCACAATAACATGTGTGGTGGCGTTGACGGAAGCGTGATCCCATTGAAAGAGACGCACGAAAGTATCCCAGATCCAGACAGATCTAGTCTTGTCATGCCTCTTTGGCTCATTAGGTATGATGTACGTCTTAGATCAAGTAGTCTGGATCATTTCATGGACACCTTCAGTCTGGAGCAATGGCATCTTGAATCATTTCGCTGTAACATCCATGTTTGGTCATACTGAGATTTAGATAGAGATGTTTAGAAAGTTTACAATTGTTTCTATTCTGTCGATATGATATCGATATATTTTTTGACATTGCACAATGCTGCAAACTCGGATTTTACAAACAATGCAATGTCTACAATGTTTCATGGCTACACAGCTTTGTCGAGCAATATTCATAGCTAATGTGGGCCAAATTTGTTGTTTCTGTCACGATTTAAAAGATTAGTCTTCTAATTTAGCTTTATTAAGCAAACTAATACACTTTATCTAGAAAGAACAGCTCCTCTATGTATGACATCATACGATTGACTCTAGTCAGAGCAAACGATACCATGTGGTGATCTGTGGCGCTGGACCAACTGCACCGTGTCATTCTCTTGTGTTAGCATGACCTAATATGACTTACGCAATGGTCCTGCATGGAATCCAAATATCCAAATATCCAAATCCAAATATCACTCACTCACTCACTCACTCACTCACTCACTCACTCACTCACTCACTCACTCACTCACTCACTCACTCACTCACTCACTCACTCACTCACTCACTCACTCACTCACTCACTCACTCACTCACTCACTCACTCACTCACTCACTCACTCACTCACTCACTCACTCACTCACTCACTCACTCACTCACTCACTCACTCACTCACTCACTCACTCACTCACTCACTCACTCACTCACTCACTCACTCACTCACTCACTCACTCACTCACTCACTCACTCACTCACTCACTCACTCACTCACTCACTCACTCACTCACTCACTCACTCACTCACTCACTCACTCACTCACTCACTCACTCACTTACTCATCCATCCATCCATCCATCCATCCATCCATCCATCCATCCATCCATCCATCCATCCATCCATCCATCCATCCATCCATCCGTCCATCCATCCATCAATCCATCCATCCATCCATCCATCCATCCATCCATCCATCCATCCATCCATCCATCTATCCATCCATCCATCCATCCATCCACTTATTCATCCATACATACATTCAAAATCCCCCTGAAGACCAACCCACCCACCATTCATTCATTCATTCATTCATTCATTCATTCATTCATTCATTCATTCATTCATTCATTCATTCATTTATCCATCATTCATTCATTCATTCATTCATTCATTCATTCATTCATTCATTCATTCATTCATTCACTCATCCATTCATTCATTCATTCATTCATCTATTAATGATTTACAGGCTGTGTTAAAGCTATTCTGTCGAGTCAAATGAAACGAATGGGATTTTAGGCCATCTTTGTGCACATATAAGCTAAACTGGGCCAAGAGAACCTCATGACGATGATGAGATGACACTGCCCTCCAGACATAAGATTAGATCGAAATTCAAACCCTGGCGGTCTAAGGCCGAGCTCGCTACTTCTAGGTCACTGAAGCTCTCCACAATATTGAATATTTACGATTAAGCTGGGAAAAAGCATCTTGTTTCTTTGAAACTTGAATGCTAGAGCGGGATTCAAATACGCGATATCCGATTTTCTAAGCAGGCAGCTTCAACCACTGCAGAAGTGCCCCCGTCCTATTATTCTGTCGCGTCAGATAATATAATATTGTGAAAAACTAAATTGAAAAACTCTCAACTTGTAGGGTTAAATACGCCTCTTGTCCCGCGCTAATTCATGACTGCAGCTGTAATCCGTCTCACGCCTCCTGATCCGATTAACCCTTTAGTCCTCACGTCATCTAATTGAATTTCACAATCATTTGAAGCTGTGTCTCGCTGTCGCGATCCACAGCTTCAAGTTATTGAAAATTATTTACATTTATCAAAACGGTTGCCGAACTTTTTAACTGTTGCTCATTGAAGACATCTGTCGCAAATTCCAATAAAAAGGTTTAAACACGATTGATAGTGACGATTGACGCTCAAATGGTAGAATGTGCTAACTTCTACATGCATCAATTAGGTTTGCGTAAAGGTTGACGGATGCGCAGCTTGACCAAGGCGCGAGGCTCAACTAGATTATTGCATAATTGCCCCTTTCTTTAACCCCAACCCTACACGTATGTGAAGCGGAATAATTTATTTATTTTCCCATTCAGAGCTGGAAATGTTGGCGCAATTTAAAGTGAGGAATGTTTGAAATAATATGCTCACTTTAATCCGGTGTCGAGAAATGAACTTAGACCCACTGCAGTATATTTGCTCTTTCGATTAATACATTGGTTGACATTCAATCCTTTCACACGCTGTCCCATATCATTATGGATATATTATTTCATACGTTAAGTGCCTTTGAAATGTTAGTACAACGGCGACGTCACTCTCTATGGTAAAGTTGAATCCTATACTTTGAACGTATCGACATTTGGCTTTTCACAGCAGGAGACGTTGACCAAATGTCGGCTTTTTGTTCGCCCACCGTCTGCGATGCTGAAAATGCATAAGAGAAGACCTACATGTACTTGGGAAGTTAGATCCCACAATACTTAGTGGTGTTTCACGAGGATTAAGTATGATGACAATTTTTCCATCATTTTTTTAAATAAAGAGAAAAAGTTATATTTCATTCAAATAAGGACGTTTTAAGCATTTCGATGATAAGCCCCCCCCCCCCCCCCTATATAAAATCTATGATTTTCATTTGCTTTAACCACATTGACCAAAGAACCACATTAGCAACTTTAACCAATTCGCGGATCAAGGTAAAAGAAAATGAGATCAAACGCATGGCTGTGAAACTGGACGTTTAACCCTGAACCCCTACAACCCTTACATAATATTTCTATATAAATTATGGGGACCAATATTGTTTTTTCAATTTTAAATCATCATAAATGTTTTAGTTAGCTCTTCCCGCTTCATTTGAATACCTATGTTATCGGTCTACGTCCATTATACATGTGAATTGTTCAAATATTTCAGTGCGGGGACCGTCCTTATACATGTACGTCTGTATAGGCTACGTCAGATTCTAACGTATAAAGACGATCCCCGCGCACAGAAAGGGTTTAACCCCTAAGTTATAACCTTTTTTTACCCAGTTACAGCTGTGTCTCGCTACCGCGACCCACAATTTCAAGTGGGTAAGAAATATGTACACGTGTACACTTTGAATGAGATCTTAGCTAATATAACATACTAATGCTCATTTTACATTCAAATTTAATTTTGTTTGAAGGAAAAATTAAAAGATCAAATCTGCTTGATACACTAAAAATGTTATAACTTCCACCTTCTATTTCGGCGCCGGCGAAGATTTAGAAATATTGACTTTATTTTTTTATCAAGTGTATACAGATTTAAAATAAGACTATTCCAAAAGGAATAGGCCTACCCCTTTAGTTTTAATGTACGGGTATTTTATATATTTCTATGTGTCACAAATGCCAGTTTAAAAAAAGGTTGCCAAGGGATATAGCAGCCTCTCAGGTGAAACGATGCAAAAACGCGTGATGATTTATATATTACACATTTACATAATACACAATCAATTCATGTTGTGGTTCGCAGTCGCGAGATGCAAATCTTCAAATAGACCGTCCGTCCATCATCTTTCAATGGCAAAATATCGCAATCCAATCACATTAACTCTCACCTGCTTACAGTGCGGGGATCGACTGTATGCGTCAGAATCTGACGTCTAAAGTCGATTCCCGCACTGGAAGAATTAAAATATTTATAATTGCCGATGATTTTTGATGAATTCAGATTGAAAAAAACATTGGTTCCCATGGTTTTTACAAACATATCTCTGCGCTTCAAGGTTTAAACTGTCCGTTCTACACGCTCATACGTAGTATACGCGGTACAGGTGTTATATGCACTATTTCACTCTGCCAGGGTTTTCTGGAGGCCCTCTTTTTTTGTGGGGGGGGGGGGGGTAGGGAGGGGAAGGAAATATATGCCTCTATTACAATATGTGTAAGATGTATACTAAATATGTAACCAATATGCCTAGTTGCTGACGCAATATTTAAAAACATATATTATCCTCAAAATGAGCATCTCGTTTCACAGCCACATAATATGAGTTTAGAATAATTCATCATCACTATGAGTTATACATCTATTCTATGATATATACATATCTACAAGTAAGATTTTTCCAAAGAGCCTTTTAACACATAGAGTCGTAAATATTTCTATTGTGCTCAGAATGTGCCCTCCAAAAAGCATTCCATTACACATGTCCACAGAGAGTAGTAGTTCATGGCCATATTCAGCCTATGTCAATACGAATTAGCATGTGTATTATACACCCAGGATGGCGGTTTATTTCAGCACGTCTTTATTTCGCAGTGTGGTGAGGGAGCTATTCACATTTTACGTCATATTCTGTACTCCGGTGAAAAGCAGTAACAATACGTATAGGATAAAGCCCGAGGAGCTCTACTTTCTTAGCTGTGGAAAAGGCCAAGGCCGATTAGGCCGAGGCCTTTTCCACAGCTAAAAATGTAGAGCTCTGAGAGTTTTAATTGACTTAAAACACATCCGACCATAATAAGGATCTCTCATAATAATCAACAGCTCGGTCGCACTTGACTGATTCTAACATCATAAGCCTACATGATAAATGATAAACAATAACTATCCATTTCCGGCTTAAAATGTAGTGGTCGGACAAAGAAAATGATGTAGTGGTGTGTTTTAAATGAAACAACAAATAGCGCTTTATGCCTATGCTTTGTGCGCTCTTTGTGCAAACACAACAGATAAATGAAGCTCAACAGGAGCAAAGATAACACACTTTTGGGGAGGGAACAAAATGCTGGCTTAATTATGGCCAATCTCGCCTCATTATAGTCATGCTAATGACCAAACACATTATTTATTACAGTGATTATCACTCATACTAGTGTGGTATGCAATACTGGGTCAATTAGCTTAGTATATATGTCCACCTCTCCTTTCTATAGAGACTACTTCACGCACATAATTGACATGTATGTTATTAATGTAGTTTTATGCTCTCATCACATCTGTTATCTCTATGACACATGCTTTCTCCGAACAAAACACGTGTCATTTGATGGGTTTCTAATTAAAAAAGTGTCAGCGCTACACTGTTAGTTGTCAGAATGTTATGGTCGATATTTTAGCTAGAGATTTGAAGTTTGAGTATCAACTTGGCACAAAATATCTACTTAGCTAGATATCTTACTTACTTATGTACGAACTCACAACTTGCTTTGTTCGTGAACTAATTTGCGTTCCCAGTACACGCAAAACATTTGTAACATTTGTACACTCTTAGACCAATGTCGAAGTAGTTGGGCCGACGTTGTACAATGTTATGTCTAGTTTTTAGCAAATTGTAGTTTATATCTAGTGTTGATAAAGGTATGGTAGACAAATAATTATAATATTTGTTTGTTAAAGTTGTCGTTTTCATAAGTAACCTCGTTACGACGACTCGCTTTAATTATGTTCATTGGAATCTCATCAAATGACACGTGTTTTGTGCGAAGAAAGGGATGTTCACCTGATAAATTAATTAATATAGATCTAGTGTTAAATGAGGGCGGAGGCTCTAGGGAGTGGTTAGCACCGCTGCCTTTCACGCCAGAGTTCGGGGTTTGGTTCCCGGTCTCGGCGGTTTGAGAGAAACAAAAAATGTTTCTTCCCCATCCACGTGTGAAAGTCAGTATTGAGGGGAGCCTCCGTGACCGAGAGGTAGCGTGCTCGCCCTCAGACCGACAGGGCTCGAATTTCGAATCCTGTGTCTGGAGGACAGTGTCATCTCAATCATCTCACCATCCTCAGGTGTTTGGCCTAGATGTGCACAAAGGTGGCCTAAAGCCCGATTCATTTCATTTTTAGTGTTAAATGAAAGGGTAATTTTCGTTTATTTGAAACTAGTACATCTAATTGCGTTATGAATGTCCGATTTTAATGAGCGAGAATTGTCAGAGAGTAAAAAAATACCTAAATAATTGAAGGATTACAAAATAAGCAAATTCAAACTCTGAGAATAGAAAAACGATTCCGCTTCGAATACCTTCAAATATTTTTAATTTACACACTTCCACAGCGTGGGCACAACAATAGATTGTATTCACTGACGCGTGTGCCTTGAGCGATCAGGGAACTCTCAACTCCTGGCGTTAAATCACATGATGACTGAGAGTCTGTCCGACAAACATGAGACAGAGAACTTATGCTCGTTTAATGTTGGGCCACATGCTGGCCCAACAATAAACCGCATATGTTCTCTGTCTCCTGCTCGCTAGGTTGTTTCGGACACTCTCCATGTGTTGACCTGGGAGTTATAACGCCTCTTATGGAAATGTTCCCACCCTCTACACCCAAAAGGAGTATATTACACGATCCCTTATCGCAGAATGCATCCCCATAGAGATTATATTTTGCACCGGTGATCACTACAACTATAGACGTTTTAATTCTCTTTTGATCTGTTTTATTATCAATTTTTATGTTCAAAAATAAATATTTTCTAACAGCTGGATCTCAAATTAAAAAAATGTGAGGATTTTGAACTTGCGGTTCGAGGTAGCGAGACTCAACTTCAAGTGGGTGAAACTTACAATTATTTAATTTGGCGCTTGAAGGGTTAAAGGGATGTGTCCACAACTTTAAGGGATAATTATGTCCCTTCAAACTCTGCAAGCGACATATCGATCAAACTGAAAGCGTTATATTTTTATAATGCCGTGCCGATGCACACAGCATTATCTGCTTACTTTTCACTTACATTACACTATATCAAAAATAGTATTGAAATTATCTATTATATGTTTCATAGAAATATATTATTAGTCATAATAAATACAAGTGAAAGATAGAAAAACGATAGAACAGTGTGAGGTCGAGTTACATGTTGCTGCCTCGCAGTCACCGTGGCTTCACACAGTATTGGCTCGTTAGGAGCGAATAAGGAATATGGAAGATTTTTTATTTCATCCTTTTAAGCTGTGATTTACCATTGTCATCTTCATCCACTACAAGACGAGAATTGCTGTCGCAATTCTCGTCTTGTAGAGGATTAAGATGACTTGACGTTTGGTGACAAATTAAATACGATATTGTTAATAATAATAATGTGTACATATAAATATAACATACATAATAGTATATAACGGAAAGTGAGGAGAGAAGCCGCATGGCTTATATTTCCTCTAATTATGTATACATTTTGTTTGTGTGTGCAAGTGCATTAATATCTTCAGAATGTGAGATACAACAAAAAAACGATGCATTTTACTTCAAGCGATCCAAAACTTCAAGTGAGTGAAAATTATTCAGATTTGACAAAATGGAGGTCAACTCTTTTCAAATCTTGCTGGTTGATGTCACATTCTATCTTTAACATATTTAAAATGTGGTACTTAATGTGATAATAAAAAATGAGAACCCGAATATATGCGGCACCGGCGGTTGAAGGGATAAGAGGTTAAAACCTGAATACAGATAATGGGGAACGCGAACTTCGAACATGAATGTTACAGACTGTAATGGTGACCAGAGCACCCGAGCTCCATAGCGCTACTCCCACAGTTTGTCAGTGAGGTAGCGTCCATTAAAGTCACACCGTGGTTTACTACTCCCCAGATGTATCTGTGGAGGGCAATTATGTAAATCTTCTGACAGCTTCCCGAGTGTGTCTAACACCGTTTTAGCAGCCATTATAATGGAGTCGGTCTGATCCGATAATGCAGAATCACGGTAGCGCGATTACTAAGCATCCGGGGAATGGCATTGTGTATGATTCGATGAGATGGATAGCCCGATGATTTAACGGCTGGGAGAATAGATAATAGTCTGCACGGATGGTTAGCTCAATGGCTTTGAATCCGGGGAATGGTCATGGGGGACTACCCACTCATAAAATAACACGCCCACTCACTCATGTGCAAAACAGTAACGACAAGCGGTTTCTCTTTGCAAAGGTGAAATAATTCTGCTGTAGAAAGAACTGAAAACAACATTAACTGTTTACTTGTACAGTAAACAGTTATGGCTGTTTGACCTTGTACTACAATTGTTGAAGGTCGTGTCCCATCTGGGAAATGACTAAATGAAGAATAAACGATATTCACTTTGGGCATAGATATGCAAAACTAAGGGATGCTGTATTACAGCACCTGGCGCACGGTTCCAGCTCAGGTTCTGGTTGAGGTCAATAACGTTACCTCATGGCCTGCGAGGCACATTATTATCATGCTAGTACGCTAAGACTTAGCACTCATTATAATACAAAACGCATGTCAACGTATGACTCCCAAGTTCGTGTAGGTGGTGTGAGAAAAGTGACATAATCTATTATCTTTATTGCCCTGCAACAAGTAGCTGCAATTTTGAGATTTTGCTTTTTTGTCAGTGCATCAATATTTTTTTTAGATATGAGGCTGAGAATCATGATAATAAATAAAAGCAAGGATTAATAACACAGAATATACAACTCTTAACATGGTGATATATTGATTTTTTGCATGTATTTGAAGTACTCTAACTTAGATGTTTTCGGACCGATTTCAAGTATTAAAAGTCTAATTTCAGATAATTATCTCTACTTTTCACTGGTGGGTACAGCTGTATAATATATCCAACGCTTTCTCACAAGCAGTCCCGAGGAGCTTACTGGTATATCACTAAAGTCAGTGTTCTGCCTGTACCGCGGCCATGTGTCGAGCGGGTGTTTGCTTCAATTTGAGTTAAATCAGGGATGATTATCATAATATTAGTCAGTTGGCCAGGAATCAGAAAAGAGCTTATTTATGGTTTTCGTGTCGACCTTTCTGTGCATACCTAAAACCTTGCTAGATGTATTCTCCGAACTCTTATAATTAAACCCCGACCGGTTGTCGGCTTTCATGTTTGTGCACTAGAGCTACAGAGTATTTTCAAAATGGCCGCCAAATTCACCCTTAAATTGTCTATTTTACCAGTCAATCAACATTATTATGAACAAAAACACTCAATTAAAAATAATAAAAAAATCCGGATGAAATATAGCTTTACTCCCATATACTTTAGGACAATATTATTTGATCTAGAGCTACAGAGTATTTTCAAAATGGCCGCCAAATTTACCATTACATTGTCAATTTTACCAGTCAATTAACATTAATATAGACAGAAGAAAAACTAAATGAAAATTAAAAATAATGTGGAGGTAATATAGCGTTATCATAATATACTTGAAGACAATATTTTTTATCATGGATCAATAGAGGAGTAGTTAAAAAACATTTTAACTCTGTATTTAAGCATACCCTTCAACTCCTAAATTTAAAAATATGACAAATATGCGTATAATCCAGTGCCTTTTTGTCCCCAAGTTTTTGAGAATAAACATCTTTTTATTTCTATACATCGTCTTCGAAATCATCTACTTAGCCCAAAAAATATTTAAAATGATTAGAATACTCTAAAATTACATACCTGAACATGATTTTTAAAGGCAGAAACCCTTTACTTTTGGAAGAAATTTCAAAAAAAATATTGCAACCATTATTTTGCACAAGTTTGCAACAATGCGAATCCTCGGTAGCCACCCAAGAATAATACGTTTATTTAACTTTGACCTTAGCAGGCCTGGGTGGCGTTTCACTAAGCGATCTTTAAGGCAATAATGATCTTTAAAACGCCAAATCCTCCTTAAATAAAGATTTATCCTTAATTAAATATTTGACTGTTACACGAACGATCATTAAGGAGCGATCTTTAAGTCACCCGTTTCCCTAAAGATCTTTAAGGCGAAATCTTTAATTATAAAGATGAGTTTTAAAGAGTGGGCGGGGGCACTCTTTAAACAGTTAAAGACGATCTTTAACATATGTTTATTCGTGAATTTGACTCTGTGTTGTATCATTTGCGTAGAAGACAACAGCGCGTCAATGATCAAAGTTGTAGGCTTAATCGGATGTTATATTTTTTCTTGAATTAATTATTCGTTTTACTCACAGTTTGCTGATTATCTTCAACATTGATGTAGGCTACTCTGGGCCTACTGTTTATACATTTTCAACTCTAGAATAAATGTCTATAGCGACCTAGAATACTTGATTCTAACCTAACCTAAACAAAACCTTAGTTATGTGGCGGTAGCTGGTAGATATAGTAGGCATATAGGCCTACCTACACAGACATTGTACAAGTTCCGTGTGTGAACAATAATGTGTAGTCCAAGTCTACATGGTGCGGTATGTGCTGGTAGGTTTAATAGACAATAGGCCCTATCTCATCTTAGAGGCAGGCGACATGCTTGGTTGCCTTTCTCCTAGCGCTGATCGCCCTTAGGCAGCGAGTCGCCGGTTTACTAGGCTACCTTTCTCCCAGAGGCTATACAATATAAGCCTAGGCAAATTACACTATGGGAGGAGGAGGGGGGGGGGGGCACGTTGTGAAGTTAGGCTAATATAACCTAGACCTATAATTAAATTTACAATTTCACCAGGTAGGCGTCGATATCGAATGTTTACCAATAGGCATACCCTGTGCTCTTGTCCTGTCACGGTCTGACGCACGGTCTAACGAGACTGATATAAATTTACTGTTATTCAACTTGATCTGAATATAATTAGGCCTAGAGTGTCGACATTACGTTATTTGTTATTATATTTTATATATCCTTAATAATACTACCAAAAACTTGACTGACTTAGGCCTAATTACATTTATAAACAAAGAACCTAGACCTAGAGGTTCATTATTCTATGTAGACTACACATGTTCCGGTGAATGTTTACAAAACAATGATGTCATCCAGCTGTCGGCAGATTGGTCAAAAACAACGGAAGTTGTGATGTATCGTGCGATATGATGATCGTGCATAAATTATTTGGCACTTGGCGATAAAGATTAAGATATAAGATAAAGATCGCGTTAGTGAAACGGTCGGTCAGAAAGATCTTTAGAGCACTGGATGATCTTTAGTCTAAAGATATTCTTGTCTAAAGATCAGTGAATGTTAGTGAAATGGCCCCCTGATATAGAACATTATAATACTAGTATGCAATACATCCCTCAATTATAGGCCCTATTATTAATATCTCACATTATATAATAACATAATATGCGGATATTTCAGTGTCACGTATATTCATATATATATTGATCTAGGATACTAAAAATGTCAGATCTGTGGTTAAATTTTACTCACTCTAGTACTTAGTGTGAAGCGATTGCAATTGCAACGTTTCGACCTGCCTTCAGCAGATCTCGATAACGCCACCCTTGCGACACAGTGCATTAGTATACAAAATGTCATTTTTGGGAATGACCAAATGGCCTCGCATAGGAGTTTGGCTGCTCATACGAGTGGGTTCTCACAGCAGGTTCTACTCACTACTGTATTGCCAATTATACTGCTATATTCACACTTTATAAAAACATCTGACATTATATGCTGATGTATGCTGAATATAATCTAACATCTCCACATATAATTTCATTAACAGAACTGACACTGTCATATACAGTTAAACAAAATGTCATACTAGTTAATGTCATAAATACATTATAATAGCATGTTGTGGGAAATTAGTATCATATCTTGATACTATAACTCCATATTCTAAAAATATAGCATCCTATTTGGACAGTATACTGATAACATTTATTACCACATACAGACAGACAGACAGACAGATATTTTATTGACAGAAATAAAAGTCATTACAGACTTATTTGTCATAGTAATAAGAGAGATATATGTAAATGTATATACAAGAATGTTAGTTTGTTAAAATCATATGAGTCAATATACATAGTATGATAAACAACTAAAATCATGTTAGGTGGCATTGCCATAATAAAAACTGGGTATTTCGGTGATACAAATGACTACTTCTTAAAATAAAATTAAAAGGCATAGCCAAGATAACATGGGGGTCTATCATTTTGCTTCCCGCACCAAAACTCGAGATAAAATAGCTACTATGTTTAATATACTAATTATATATAGTAGCAAAAAAGACACTCTGGAAAGCGTAGAAACCAAAAATATATACAGGTGCATAATTATGCTACAGTAACTGGAGTATGAAATAAGACAATGGTAAAAATTATATGGTATTTAAAAAATATATATATGTATATATAATATAACGCAGTACAATTAATGTGGCAATCCGCGAAACAGGTAGCTCCGAGCCATGTGACCATGGAAGCACAGTCGCTATGAACTCGGAGATTCCCTGATAATGACTAGTGGTGTAAACTTAACAACGTAATAACAGTACTACTACCGTAACACAATATATACATACTAATAAAAGTCGGACATTGTGGTTCGTCGACTACCAACAAAGTATAGCATCAGAACCATCCATATTATCGAGTGTTGCAGACTTGTGATGTAATAACAATGACAATTACGGATAATAATTATGTGTGCCATTCACGCAGGACATGGCACTCACACAATAACATTAAAGTTTATTTAATTAACTAGTGATTTATTACCTATATGGCCCTCGCACAAAAAAAAAACATTACAGCTTATTTTAATTCACTATATTGTTTATTTCATACCATTTCACTCACGACCTAGTTAGTACCACATACTCGGAGTTACAATCGAAGAAAAACATTCCCGACCTCATAGATAAAATCAGCTGACTTAGCAACTCTGAAATCATCCATAAGGCCCAACCTCGTCTGATAACAAAGGCGACGGAAACGTCCCTAACCGGCCCTAAAAAGCCAAATAATAAATCCGAGAGCAACAGCCGTCCTGATATGTGGTAATACCCAAGTCAGATCATGAAGGCATGATAATATGGATAATATAGCGATAGGTGACTTTGATTTATTATACTCGGTGTTTTTAACAATTAATTTGTTTAAAACAGCCATAGATAAATTGCGCTAGTGACTTCACCACTGTTATGTCTCTAGATGTCATAATTTGTAGAAACATTTCATTTGTCGGCTGTATATTGATAGTTGCGGTTACCGAGTTAAACAAGATTTTGCGTTCATTATTCATAGCGTTACAGTGAAGAAGAAGATGTATTTCGTCGTCAATTTCGTTTAATTCACACCTTGTGCATATTCGCTGGTTTATTGGAGTGATTGGATTATTGTATCGTCCTCTTTCTATATTTAGATCATGTGAGCTCATTCGGTATCTCGCCATTGATGTTATGAGATGGTTACCCCTTGTGTGTAAGATATATGGTTCAACACAGAAATACTTTTTTACTAATGCATATGTGCGCAGCTTACTCGAACTCTCAATATCTTTTCTCCACTGCTGTGCAAATATTCTAACAATTTATTCTTTAAATAAAAGCATGAATTTATTTGTATCCCCAATATTCTGTGATTCCCAAATTTGATCAAGCCCGGCTCGTTCGAGGACAGAGCGAATACGGGAACACCAATTCGTGAAGCCAATGCCATCTAGCTCAAGAAGCACATTGTAGGCATTTCTGACTGGATGGCTCTGAGATAGTTTTAGAATTCTACACCAATATTTTACGGCTTTTATGTGTTGTCGGATGATCAGTGGAAATCGTCCCGTGTCCCCATATATTGCAGGTGTAGGTGTTTGCTTTCTAACTCCAAGTGTAGATTTAATAAATTTTAGATGGATTTTTTCCAGATCGTTAACATCATCGCCTGTGTACCATATATCACTTCCATATTCTAGTATGGGCAATATTTGACAATCAAATGCCTTGAACGCAATAGTGGGTGACAATTTACCGACCACAGGACGGGACTGTTTACGTAGAGAAAAAATTGCTTTCCCAGCTTGGGAAGCAAGATGAGAAAAAGTTTCTTTTAACACGTTATTAGCTGACTTGGTGCTATACACCACACCCAGGTATTTATATTGTTCAGATTTTTTTATAACGTTATCACCATAGTGGAAGCTTCCGTGTACTTTTGTGTAACGCTCATTAAAGATTAGAACTTTTGTTTTAGGAATGCTTACTATGATATGCCAAAGGGAAGCATATAAATACAGAGCAGTTAGCTGTTTTTGTAATCCCTCAGCAGATTCTGAAAAAAGGACAAGGTCATCTGCAAATAACAGATATACCATTAGTAAGGTGTCCACAAGGATACCTTGATCTTGGTCAAATATTGCGGATATGTCTTGTAGAAATTCCGTGAATAGTTTGGGACTGAGCATACCGCCTTGTAGAACCCCATATTCGCTTTTTAATATGTCACTGATACGCGAGTCCCATTTTACACGACACTCTGCTTTAGAAAACATGCTTCTTATTATGTTTAGCAAATTGCCGTCTATTCCCCTGTTCAATAATTTGTAGTATAATGCTGTTCTATCAATATAGTCAAATGCTTTTGTGAAATCGACAAAGCATGTATACAGGGGTTTAGAAAGACACCTTTGTTTATCTATGATGGCACATAGTATGAATATATTGTCCGTAGTTCGCGAATTGCTTTTAAAACCAGCTTGATAAGGATCATTATCATTACACACTTCGTTTTTAAATGAGAGTCTGTTATTAAGTATAGATTCAAATAGTTTCCCAATACACGGCATGACTGTGATTTTCCTGTAATTATCTGGAACACCATGGTCCCCCTTTTTGTAGACAGGGTGGATTATACCGGTAGCCCATCTAGATGGATATTCACCATTGGTAAGAATGGTATTGAACAACAATTCTAATGCTGGCAATAGTTCATTACATCCATATTTGTAAAATTCGGCAGAAATACCATCTACACCCGCTGCTTTCTTGCATTTCAACTTTTGAATTGCCTTTTTAATTTCTTCTGCAGTTATGGGACTGTTTAGGAACTGTGTCATATTAGATTTGTCGTGCTCTACATTATGTTGAAATGAAGTAACTTGCTTTATAATATTATTCATGTGTTCATAATCAAAATAATCCACATGTGGTGGGTAAACTTGTTGTTCAAAGTATTTCACAAAGTCTGCCAAAGTAGGCCCTGTAGTAACATTTCTAGGATTTAAAGATTTCCAGAATTTCCAATAGGAATTAGGATCTTCCGTTCTCATATTTTCCAGCTCACTAAGTTTGGCTTGCTGGTATTGTCTTTTCTTTCTTTGGATTAATTGCTTATATTGTCGTAACATTATATTATATTCGCCATGCCGTGCGTTAAAGTCTCTCTGTTTAGCAATATTATTAACAACATACTTCAAGGATTTACATTCTTTATCATACCAGGGGTTAGAGGGAAAATTATTTTGAGTGTTCTTTCTTTGCTTCGAAATATGTTTCCTTGTTGGGAATAATGGCGAAATTACATTTTCTATCATACCATTGAACATGTCACATAGAGTGTCAGTATTACATCCATCGATGACGGCACACAGCATTTCCTCAAATGCATGACACGTTTGCTCATTTCGTAAAGCTAGTTGATATTCTTGCTTTTTCTCGTCTTGCCATATGAAAACATTAGAGCAAGAAGCTTTGTCATTTACACAGGTATCTATTTTTAATGGGTTGTAATCATCATGATCATCGAGTTTAGTATTTGAAATATTGAACTTTATGGGACAATGATCTGATTCCACCAATTTCGGTAAAACTTCAAATTTGCTGATTATGTTATCTTCATTTAAAATCAGATAGTCTATTGTGCTTGAACCATTGGGAGGGTAGTATGTAAAGCGGCCGATACCATTATCATTATACATCCGCCCATTGGCTAATTTGAAACCTGTGTTTATACAAAACTTTAGTAAAAGTTGACCGTATTTGTTAATTACTTTATCTTCATAAGAACGTTGATTTGGAACATTTACATTGGTATCTATTACCCCAGCTTCATAGTCCGGAGCCTGACCAGTTCGGCTATTAAAGTCACCACATAATAGGATGTGGTGCGTTTCTATATACCTAGCCATTTCCTCTTCTAGCATAGTAAAATAATCATTTCTTACACCAACATATGTTGAGTTTTCTGGTGGTATATAGGTACACCCAATTTTAATGTTTTTCTGACAACAGTCTGTAGCTAATGTTAACCATACCGAATAGTCATAGGTGTGGTCTATCCTAGTTAAATTTGCATATTTATTTGAAATAAGTATGCCAATACCACCAGAAGCTCTACAGGCATTTTTATGTTTGAGTTTTCTACTTACATGGTGGAATTTATAACCAGGTATTGACAATGTGAAATCATTCCCTTTCATTGTTTCTATGAAAAATATTATATCGTAGTTGCGGATAAATGTACAATGATGTGGATGTAATATTTTTTTACACTACAGCTAGTGCAATATTATAGTATTATTTTTTTATTAAAGTAACACATCCTAACACTGTAATGCTCCATCCCATCATTGTATGGCATAATGTGAAATATACCATCATTTGAGTGTCATATTGGGGTATAAAAAAATAAAGATTTCATTATACTTTTAAATGTTGGCATACCGACATTTCATTGTCATATATTGTCATTGTAATTCCATATTATGGTAGGCCCTACTATTATTTATTATATATCGACACTATCATGCCATAACATAAAATTGCAAGGTTTTTGTAAGCTTAAACCATCATAATGACATTATAATGTCATGTGCCTACATTGTGATGCCATATTTTAACATTAAATTGTAACTTTATGGTTCTATGACATAGTTTCGGTACACTATAGTATTGTACCATATTTGCATGTAGATCTACTGACATAATGTATCATCCTGATACATTCATGACAAATCGTGGCACAGATTTGTTAACTTTACTTGAATACTATTTATTAGGCAAGATAAGGCGGACATCTCACAGCAAACATGTTTCTATCTTCATCAGCTAACTTTGTTAATAGTCCGGGCAACTTGTGAGAAATGATGGGGTCACCCGACACAAATTGCAATAGTTATGAAACCTTTTTTATCTGATTTCTAAGTCGTCTGGTAGTAATATTTTAAAAATATACTAAAATGTGTTGAGTGGAACATATATTTTCAACGTAAAATCCAAAATGGCCGCCATAAATATCCCTTACATATAACTTTTTAACTGTTTCTTTGAATTTCATGTGTGACATATGGTTTCTAAGGGTTTTTGGCATGCCAAGTCCATTTCTGGCGCTATTTTATTGATTGTGGGCATATTTGGGTCGTTGGGGTAAAGGTCAAATTGAATTTAAAAGGGACCGGTAGATCATGTTCTGAGTGAGTGATACACCCGACACAAATTGCAATAGTTTCTAACCCTATTTTTCTGAATGGGTCATCTGAGAACAACATAATCAAAGTATACCTAAATCTATTGAGCGGAACATACCTTTTAAGGGCAAATCAAAGAATGCTGCCAAAATCGTAGAAAATGACATAACTTCAGAGGTATACCCAGGGAGCAAGAAGGATTTGAGGGGCATGGCGTGCTGTAAAAGGTTGGCCGGTGGAAATCATCTCTACATATACCCACAAACACAACCTAGTTGAACAACCTTGCTAATATTTTGCAGGAAATGCATAAAAAGCGAAAATCCAAAATGGCCGCCACACACGTTTTTGTTTATATAACTTCTGAACAGGTTGTTTTAATTTAATGTGTGAAACATCGTTTCATATGTTTTTTTGCATGCCATATATATATATATATCTCCATTTCGGGCAACATATTTCATCGATTTAGCCCATATTTAAGTTCTTTAATTGTGAAGGTCAAGGTGAAATTAAACTTTTAAAAAGACCTAACTTGCGGCGTATTCGGAAACACAACTATGACAAGACTAAATATAACTATATACGTATACCATTGAATGTAGGTGTAAAAGAAATGAGTTGATTTGATTGGACAACAATCTATATTTATAAGTAAAGGTACAGGCACGAAGTGGGTATAGGAGACTTAGCAAGAGAGCTAGATAAATGCATATCAGCGGTTCGGCAATAGAAAAGTTTGACATTAGAGCAAACCTTGGGATGAATGACGTTACCAGCTTACTATTGTTACTCAGGAGACAAGCCGACTCGAATGTAGCGCAGTAGTAGTAGTTAAATGTTGCTTAACGACACTTTTGGCACTAATGATCATCTAAGTGTGATTGCAATATGTGAGAAACAGTACAATCCGTTGATTAAATGAACGATGGACAGATGATGATATGAAGGTGGGATGATAGGGCGTTGTGAGTTATTGTGGGTTATTTTTCTTCACTCGCTCTATAGAGGGACGATCCAATGATTTATACAATCAAACGAATTATTATAAGACCAAAGTTATGAAGATGAAAACATCATAATAATCTTATCTATAAGATTTACACCTAGAATAGAAAAAACAAACAATTTTATGGCATTGCTATGAATGACATAAATGCTGCTGGTGGGGCTGCTGTTTATTTATTTTTATTTTAAGCAGATGTATAGCTAGGATATAACTTCACTAACTTGTCACTATTCAATGGAAATGGTGCGTAATATTAGCAGACATCAGTTATCAGACAGTTCTGAATATTGCCAACATAAAATTACAATACTGCAGCAAAAATTATTGTAGATGCAATTTAGGCAATTCGTCGGTGATACAGACACAATTTTTCAATCAATTCACAATGCAGTATATGCATGTGTACATGGCCTTCTGTAAGATACCCTTAAATTTCATATGAATTTCTGCTTCTTCTGAGTCTAAAGGTGTCAGTACAGAAACAGAATACATGACTGTATTTTTTTAAAGTGAGACGTGTCATAATTTATTTACATTTCAAGTGGGTGTGATACCACACATTTCCCTTTCTTTACAGGCAAAAGGTTTCTGTTGGTGGATGTTGCAGCATTTGAAAAAAAACATGAGAACATATCAGAGGCTTATAATGATGAGTCAGGCAGCAATTATTCTCAGTGGGTTTTATATGCGTTCTGTTCTTGTTCACATTAGTCCATCCAATGCATTGTTTAGATAATTTATGTTATACTGGTCAAATGTCTTTTAAATTTATCTTCATCGCACAATTCATTCCTCAGCAGGTGCCACCAATCATTCACTGTGCTATCAATCACATAGTTTCCGAGAGTCATGGGCTTATCATGTGAATAAAATAACTTCTCATTACTTTCAGCAGCTCGTCATATATTTTGTAATATTCCTGTTTGATATTATATTATTATGTGTTATTATAAACATTTGATAATGGTTACAATTATTATTAGCCAAGAAATAATGTTCATTGTAGGCGTGAGCATTGTCAGGTGAATATTGTCAACTCTGAAAGATAGCCCAAGTGCATTTTGCACCACTGTCAACATTTTGTCAGTTGATATTAGTCAGGTGATCAGATATGTTGTTATAGATACATTTTTAATATGCATTTAATTTATGATAATAACATTTTTAGGAAACAAAATTTATGTAATTCTTGTTATTTATCATAGTGATGATGAGCGTCACGAGACTAATATATTAACTATAATTAGTGTTTCCTTAAAACATATTACGCAGTATAGTGGACATTTTTATTTTGAAAGAGCGGTTATTGTCAACAATGTTTTTATTATTGATTTTTTTGATAATATGAACTAATTCAGTTGTTTTGTTTTAATTTCAATACTTTTAAAAATGGCTTATATAACTTTGCTTTGATTTATCTTTGCTGACTATTTGCGCTTCTATGTCCATTTGGTTAATGATTATAAGGTTAACATTAACCTGTTATGACTTTGCTGTTACTTATCTTTCACAGTAAGATTAAATAATGAAGCTTTTTCCAGAATATAGTGTGTCATTTAGAAAGTGTTTTATATTATATATAATTAGATAATTGTGTTCTGTGCATTACTAAAATATCAGATATGTGTCAGATAAGCATTGTGACAAAAATAAATATTGTTGAATTATTTACTATTCAATCACTCACTCGGAACATGATTTACCGGTCCCTTTTAAATTCAATTAGACCTTGACCTTTACACCAACGACTCCTATATGCCCACAATCAATAAAATAGTGCCAGAAATGGACTTGGCATGCTAAAAACCCTTAGAAACCATATGTCACACATGAAATTAAAAGAAACAGTTAAAAAGTTATATGTAAGATATATTTATGGCGGCCATTTTGGATTTTACGTTGAAAATATATGTTCTACTCATTACATTTCGGTATATTTAAAAAATAGTACTCCTGGACGACTTAGAAATCAGATAAAAAAGGTTTCATAACTATTGCAATTTGTGTCGGGTGTATCCACAGGTTGCCCGGACTATAATATAATAATTGCCATCAACCATACTATTTATTCAAGCCTTGAAAATTGCAGCTTTTAATTAAAAGAAGAGGGGCAATTTGTGCTCAAACTGTACCATCCCTTTATCATCAACTGCTGTAGAAGTCAATTCACTTCCATGGTAAAAAGCAACAGATCCTGAAAAAACACACACAAAGGACGACTCACGTGAAACAATTTATTAGGGTCTGTGCTGTGCCCAAATTGCTCTCATTGGTATATCATCTCCAGAAGAATATGATTATCAGCCCAATCGAATTATGCAACCCATCAGTAGCTGATCCAGAGGGAGCGGCGCCCTCCCTTCAGTATCCCCACAATTTTTTTTTTACTAATTTGAGCTTTTATATTCTCCGGAAAGCACCATTCCAAGCCTTATATTTTGACATGTTTTTGGGGGATCATGACCTCGGGCCCCTGTAAAGCACATAAGAAGTTGACTGTGCCAGCTACGATGTGTATTAAAAATTATAGTACACAAATAGGCTTCAATTGCAGAATCCACCACTGCCCATCCCAATGAGATGTCAGTTATTGCCTACTTTATGCCCAGAGCTATGTCTACTTGTATGTGTACTGCAAGCAAATGCAATAATTCGCTGTGTAGTTGTGTTAGACGCAAGATGAGTTGTTCCTAATTGCTAATTGGATAATATGGTTCATTCAAACATGGAAGCTCGATGTTCTACATAATTGCCAACATTCTTATATGTTATTTCTGTGTATGTTACGTGTCAAAAGCACAGTATCGTGTTTCATACTTGATATGACAAACTATGAGCCACCAGTTTATCATATTTTATTGTTTTTCAAGCATTGAAAATGTATTTGTCTTTAAAAGCTGATGACACAGTATCTATATTGATGATAATTATGTATACTTATCTGGTCTCCCTAACTTTATTTATTTGCATTTATTTTACATGTATTTTCAAACATATGCATTCTACCAGGTGTCATGTGTTATATACTATCGAGTTTAATATTATTATTTTGACTGCATAGTATATGGTATATCACAACAAAGTAGTATCTTGCATTTTTCATTTAACTATCACCGTAAAATACTGGTTCTAAAAATAGGCTGATCCTTATAGGTTTAAACGTTAACCGTTCACTAATTTCTCGTTGTGATCCAATAACTTAACAAATTTGATTTATTTCATTAAATGATACTGTGCATAATGTATATCTGGTCCATTCTGTGTCATTTTTAAAACGTTTTGTTTAATTGTAATAAATTAATTTAATCTCACGAAATTATTTTATTTGCGGTTTCGCAATAAATCTTATTTTGCCCCTCAGAAACTCATGCACGCACCTGCAAGCCGACAACCGGGTGCTAATTACGCCCAGAGGTTCCCTTGACAGACTAAAAAAAGTTTTAGGAATGCACGCTCAAGTGGTGACGAAACCCTACTCGGTCACCTCTGGCCAACTGACTGTATATGGCCTAGCCCTTTCTTATTGGAGCATCAGAACAGGTGATCAGGTTGTCAACCACGTGTACACGAGCGACCACGTGGTCATTCTAGGCGCGGCAATGTATCTAATTTGAACATACTGATACAGCCCACTGCAGCGGACAAAAGACGTTCAATCAATCTTGGTTTAAAGTTGGGCCAACGTCGTAGAAGGTGGACCAACGTCTTGTGTCGGCTGGGCGGCCCATTCCATATCAAGCACAAGACATTGACCCAAAGTCGAATTAATGCCGGAACAGCGTCGCTGATGGTGAGCTGACATTACACCAGAGTTGGCGCAATGTCTTGGGTTTGCCAGGTTGTCAGTGGAGCACCAGTAAAGAAGAGGTGAAACAATGTTGGTTTAATGATGATTCGGCGTCATAAACGGTGGGCCAGCATTAAACCAGCATTGGTATCAACTACCACCATATTGAGTTTATCGATTCAATGTATTGTGTTTTCTGGGCTTGCACTGTAGAGAGCTGTACTGGTTACTGTGGCTACATAACCAGATAAACCTGCTGACACGAGATGATAACCAAATATTGATTTAATGTTTACTAAAGTAAAACAACAGTGACCCGACATTTTTAATTGCTGGAAGGCTACTTATATATACTTTGAATTATATGCTATTTGGAACCGAAAAATACTAAAATTTGATTTTTGAACTTTGTATGCACATATCCTAAAAATGCCATCAACCTAAATAATAACTGACGTGGAACTAACTGAATTTTGCAATTAAAGGATTATTACATATATTATTAAAGCCCATATCTATTCATTCAACCCTTTCCATGCGGAATTTTCTTGGTCTTATCGTTCATTATTTGCGGAATTAAATTAAAAAATGACTAATTTCAGGCTCTATTTACATCATTTGGATAGTCTTTCAACACATCTTTAAGATATCAAAATACATATTAATGTTAGTATGGACAGGGGTTAGACTAGTCTGGCATAGTACCTCAAGGTCAGACCAAGGTCATTTCAATGTCATCCCAAGGTCAATTCACACGCATATTTAAACAATTTATCACTTTAAATTTACTACCTCAAGGAGGTTTATATGTTTGATGCCTCGGCATTTTTCCTGCCCCAATACTTTGAGTGAAAACTAACGGATATTAAATATAAATATGATAAGGTGTCCAAACATTACCTGGAGTTTTCAGGAGTGTTCAGGAGTGTGAGGGTCAATTGATTTCATATCTGGTTTTTAAATACATGCATAAAGAAAAAACGTGTAATTTGGGATTTAACGGGTTAATGCATAATAGTGAACCCCGTATTTGTTAATTTGGTTATCATTATATTTTCTCAGTGGCCTAATTAGTGTGATTTAAGTTCACCGAGTTGCTGTCACGATGACAGTGCATAATAAGGAAGTATAGCCTACTAATGCGAGACTTGCCGGGGTCAGCATGAGAAACATCTAGATAAGAAGGGTCCGAGACAGAGAGGAGGCGCAAATCCACGTGAATAACTTTATATTCCAAGCAAATGAAATGAAATAAATGGGGTTTTATGCGACCTATTTGCACATATATAAGCTAAACTGGGCCAGAAGAGCTTCCAAAGGATGGAGGGATGAATGAGATGACACTGCTCTCCAGACCACAGACTTACATTATACATTGCTATTCCTTGCTCCAGACACAGGACTTGACATCCGAACCCTGCGGTCAGAGGCTGAGCTCACTACTTCTCGGTCACGGATGCTCCCCACAATATTGATTCATTACGAGTGAGCAGAGAAGAAACATTTTGTATCTTTGAAGCTTGAATGCCAGAGCGGGTTTCGAATCCGCAATCTCCCGACTTTCCAAGCAGGCAGTTTTAACAACTGCACCAGGGTTCCCGCCCTATAGGCCCTATTCAATTTCCAGTGGTATTCGGAGTATATTATCTCCTTTTGAGAGGCACAAAATTATATAGGCTACCTTTAGTCCGAGCTAGAGATGACCTAACCTTGTTTTGTTACATATAGACCCTACAATGTTTTTCATAGATTTTGTTGTGCTCAATGCAAATCCGATGATTGCCAGTTTAAAATCTTTCGGGCATTTTGGAAAATTCAAGGTCAAAGTTAAATTTCAAGGTCAAATATGATATTGCAACAAATGAAGCTAGGAACAAATGTACTAGTTTCATTTTCATGCTAGTTTGACTGGGCAATTTCTAAAATTAGTTTGATTATCCAAGGTCATCTTTAAGGTCAAAGGTCAATTTCAGGGTCAAGTAAAAGAAAATATCATTTTTAACAAAAACATCTAGGCGCCTGTGTAATACCCATTTCCATGGGATTTCAAAATCAAAAATGTGAAAATGCGACTTTGAACAAACACAAATAGCAGAGGAAGTGTAGTACGACTTTTTGATATCCTATCGATTGAATACTAATCATTTACGCTACTATTTTAAAGATTAAGCAGTGCTTCTTGTGAAATGGCTTGGACAAATAGTTATTGTAGCTGTTCACTTTTTGTTGGTTATGCGTTCTAAACTCTCTTCTATCTGATTTTCATACTTGCGTAGTTGAGCAGATTGATTTTTGGTATTTGAATTTAGATTATTTATCGAATAGCCTTACTACGAGGACTTAAAAGGTGGATAGGGTAGTAGGACGATGATTCTGTTCGCGCTGGTCGATCTTCTAACGAAGATCTGGTGGCAATATTACGAAGTGTATACCATTTTATGGAATTCTTACTGACCAATCTATTGAATGGCACATTATTCTCCACAAATGAATCGGGAAGATCTCACGACATAAAAAACTGACTTAAATTTGTCTTTTGACACACAAGCACAAAATACATATGACAGCCCCAAACTTGACCATATGTTTATCACTTTTGGCATTGTCCACCCAGTTATCGTCATCTAAGAGACCTTTCTTCAAATTTATTACATCACCAGCAAGGGATCACCACCAGGGATCAGCTTCCCCTGTTGCTCGTACAACTGTACAACACTAACAGTAGCTGGTCCACCACGTTGCGGTGCAATGTCTGCCTCAATTGCATGGTG
Organism: Flabesymbios commensalis; assembly: GCA_964017125.1. Taxonomy (NCBI): domain Eukaryota; kingdom Metazoa; phylum Annelida; class Polychaeta; order Terebellida; family Flabelligeridae; genus Flabesymbios; species Flabesymbios commensalis. The sequence goes on from OZ024918.1 coordinate 41,623,253, forward strand.
CTGGGACAACTGACCACAAACTAGAGACCGAACTTGAAACACATGAAAGCTGCTATTTACATAAGCTGTTGTTCACAAATCTGGATGTATAATATATTTTTTTCAAGTTCTTATTGTTTTTGAATTTATTAGTGGGGATGCTTTTGTGCTTAAATAAATTCCCGTGGTATTTTGATGGTTAAAATATGCTATATCAAAATGTTCATTTCATGGCGGCCATCTTGAATTTTGCATGATAATGATGTCGATTAAATGTATCGTTTGTTTTATTGCATTCCTTGATTGAGAAAACATACGGTTTGGTGAAATAATCTTGTCTCTTATCTGATTTATTAACGACGATATGCTCACTTCAGTTGATTCATGGCGGCCATTTTGAATTTTGCATGCTTATGATGTCAAATAAATGTATCATTTGTTTTATTGCATTCCTTGATATCGAACATATACATATGGTTTGGTGAAATAATATTGTCTCTATCTCAATTATTGATGATAAAAGGGTTTTGCCACCCATTTGCGAACTCCATCAAACTTTTTCTTATTCTGTGGTCCATTCTGAACATTTTCATATTGGTGGCATATTTTAACCAGTGAATTCCCACAGGATTACACATGCTCTTGCAATATATCCATGTCGCACCGTTTGCTGAGATGTCCCTGTTGTATGTACAATGAGTGGACAAACGAGTCTAATTTACATACAAACCACCCAAGTCAATGCCCATTAAACACTAATGCTGGCTTAATGTTGTGTCAGCGTTGCAGGAGGTGAGCCAACCCTATGTCTTCATTGGGCCAATATGCCGCATTTACTGGGTATTCAACTGCATGCCAGCTGATATAATGTACCCTCATATCAGCCACATTAGACTGACCCAATTCCGGTTTAATGGTGGTCCACTCACCTTCGACATTGGCCTAACATCAAAACAGCATTGCATTCCCGGCATGCTTGTGCTGTGAGCTTGCATCACCTGCTCTTTTACAGCAAATTAACTCAAATAGATTTTTAGAAATAAATTAACAAAAATAAAGTAGTAGGCCAACCGTTATAAGCTGCCACAATGCAGGGGGGTTCAGTATCGTTTTAAAAGGCATATATCAGGGGTTTTTTCTTTACTAAATGAGAGAAAATCTATAAAGCCTATAAAAGCCGCTCTGAACGGCTCGTGGGGCTGAAAGAGTTAAGTCAATATTGGTTACAATGCAGGTTTGGTGTAGGGGAGCATCACGTGATTATCATATTGATGGTCAGTGGCGGAGAATAACAAAATATATACATAGACCTATAAACATAGACGTCATTGGAAATGTGCATAATTAGAGACTGTGGCGCGTACTGGTGGGAAATTGTAGTACTGATGGGCACTCGACACATGGATTTGGAGGTGATGCAAAAAGCTGAGAGTTGGCTACTTTCGGAAGAGCTACACCCTCAGATATATGAGCTACTGGTAAAAACATAAATCCAACATATAGACGAGATGCCAATCTACAAATTAATATGTTTTTTGTCGCTGTGTGTTCTATAGTCTTTATCACAGGCGACATTTAATTTGGTCATTTTACAGCATTTCGAGTTATATATTCTGTGTTATCAATTCTTGATAAAAGTGATACAACGAATATGATACAGGAAACCAACATGTGCAAGTGCTTATGATTACTACACTTAGACATTGTATAAACATGTGCGCTGGAAATTAAAGTAGCAAAATTATGAAATGGCATTGTGGATATTTCTGTGACATGTGAACAGCTTGTGAACAGCTTTTGAAATGTGTCATAGATTTCACAAGGTTAGGCAAAGAATTATAACCCTTAACCCTTACAACGTCGAATTATTTGTGTCTAAATCATGGAGATCAAAGTTTGTTTTCAATTTGAAATCATCACAAAATTAGCTAGCTATTTCTGCTTCATAGGAATATATATGTTATGAGTCTTCGTCCATTATAAATTTGTTCATCCCTTCCAGTACGGGGACCGTCTCTATACGTCATAATCCGACGTCTACATTTTGACCTGGCGTACGGTTCAAGCTCAGGTTCTGGTTGAGGTCAATATCGTTACTTCATTATCATACCAGTACACTAAGCCGTTGTATCCGTTTCAGTGTACCCCCCTTTCATAGTCCAGGAACAGGGACACAAAAAAAACATTTCCGTTCAACCGGCGGACTATCTTTAATCTGAATTGACAGAATGGTAGTATGTACAAACAAATTGTGGTATCAGTTTTTTTGTACCGCCCTTTTTCTAACATAGGGGGTGTTTTTTGATATGTTCGTTAAAGTGGAGGTCAAGTTCGGAAAATAGCCATATCTTTGCAATGAATGAACCAATTCTTACATTTTTGGTATCACTACACTCAGTGATAACTTACCTAACTTTTGGGCTCGTCTGGCCTTAGATAAGATTGTGTATTGTGAGAATATAACAGCTTACATCAAGTCACATCTCAATCGTAAATACGCTATGGATTTTTCCCTAAATCTTTACAAGAAATGAAGCAGAAATTATACTAAGCGTATTGGCTGGAAATGCTTTATATGACCAAAATAAACAATGCTTCGTAAAAAAAGTAAGATCAAATTTGATTCCATAGGTGTTACTTTAATGGGACTGAGCTCATTTCATGGTGATTATTGATATATTGTAGTGGTCATTGAGACCACCCCAACCTGTTTAGATTAAGGGGGTAGTGTTACGTAACTATCTGTCGCTGCTGTTCTAGTTTATCAATGTACACATAGAAATTCAATTCCCGTTACAGAGATATATTGCATGTTGCAGTGGAGTAAATAGTCATCCCCCCACATACGTTCAAACATATTTTTTTTATTACACAAGAATACACATAAGTAACAGAAAAAAAGAGGCAACATGGTCAATGAAATTGTTTAAAGAAAACATAATTATTTGACATATCGATATTTGGTCTATGTTTTCTGAGCCAAATATATGTTATTTATAAGTAAAAATATCACATATATTTTTTTAATTGAAGCATATTGCAGCATTTTATGAAAATGTGTGTGTTTAGTCAAGGCTGAAATCTGTAATATTGAGCATTGATCGGTATTTTAGTGTATATTTTTTAATTCACCTGTTTTTACATAATTTGGGTGTGCTGAATTCGAGTCTGTCGAATGATATTCTATATTTGGTGACCTTCAAATTAGCAAAACATAAAATGACCACCAAAAAAGGTAATAGAACCCCGTATTTTCTATGGCTTATGGCACATAAGAGCACAATTTATGGTTTCTGTAAGATTTTTATTCGAGAAATGTATATCGAGTGTCTTTGGAAAGAAATTACCTTTATTTGACCTTCAAATTCAATACGTCCGCCGTTTTTAAATATTCACTGTTACTATAATTATAACGCTGAACATGCTAAAAATAATACGACGTATTTGAAGTAACCTACTGGACCAGGAATAAACATTACTGACAAGAAAATTATTTAGAAAAAAAAATCAATATGGCCGCGACATTCACCCTCAAATGAACAAAAAACAAAATGGTTATCAAAAATGTAAATTCCACCTTTTTTGGTTTATCGCACGGAAATGCTCAATTTATGCTTTTTGCATAACTAAGGTACCGAAACACTCATGTCTGATGTTTATTTATCTTCGTCTGACCTAGATTGTATCGTAAAATCCAAGATGGCCGTCATTTTGCATTTTTACCAGTAAAATCATGACGTCATTCTAAATACGGAGCACATCAAGGCATATTAGAATATGATGTCTTTAAACTTAGTTTTGAATGTCTTATAAGTTAATTTGTTGTATTAATTAGTCTATTTTTTAAATTTTCATTAAATAATGTTGTTTTATTATATTATAGTTTAGATGCAAAAAAACGCTATAATTTTGTGCTGGTGGTAATCATTTTGAATTTGAATGATCAAAGGAAGGTCATTTTAAACGAAAAACCTGAGACATACATTTCTCAACACCAAATCATGCAGAAACCAGGAATTGTGCATTTATTTTTCGGAAAAAAGTAGAAGATATGTGGTTTTGGCGGCCATTTTTTGTTTTGCAAATTTGAAGGTGAAAGACACTAAAAATAGAACGTTATCCAACTGATTCAAATTCCGCACACCCAAATTATGTAAAAACAAGTCGGTAACTAATTATATACTTATTTTGCAGAGCAAAGTTCAATGTTTCAGATTTCAGCCTAGTTTGAATACAGACAATTTCATAACAGGCTGCTATATTCTTACATTTAAAAAATATATCTACACTTATAAATCTAAATACCACTGGGTGTTAAACAAATACATATCTGGTTTTAGAAAACATCGGCCACATGGAGATAAGGGCAATAATTATGTTTTATTTAGTCGCTTTCATTGACCATGTTGACTTTTTTTTTTGTTTCTGATTTCTATTCTTGTGTAATACAAAATATGTTTCAACGTATGTGGAGAGATGACTATTTACTCTACTGCAACATGCAATATATCATTGTAACGGGAATTGAATTTCCATGTGTACATTAGTAAATTAGAACAGCAGCGACAGACGTTTACGTAACTCTACCCCCTAAATCTAAACAGGTTTGGGTGGTTTCAATGACAACTAGAATATATAACTAATCACCAGGGCCGTATGTATAGCATGAAGTGAGCTCAGTCCCATTAAAGTTACACCAATGGAATCAAATTTGATTTTACTTTTTTCCCGAAGCATTGTTTATTTTGGTCATATAATGCATTTTTAGCCAATACGCTTAGTATAATTTCTGTTTCATTTCTTGTAAAGATTTAGGAAAAAAATCTATAGCGTATTTACGATTGAGATGTGACTTGATGTAAGTTGTTATATTCTCACAATACACAATCTTATCTAAGGCCAGACGAATCCAAAAGTGTAAGAATTGGTCAATTCATTGCAAAGATATGGCTATTTTTCGAGCTTGACCCCCAGTTTGACGAACATATCGAAAAACACATATGGTAACAAATGGGCTATACAAAAAAAATGATACCACAATTTGTTTGTACATACTACCTGGGATTGTTGCCGAAGATCCGTTCTACCATTCTGTCAATTCAGATTGTAGATACTACGCCGGTTGAACGAACTAAATAGAGCCCCTACAAAAAGTAGCTCCTGGACTATCAGCGTACCAGGCGGTAAGTTGAAACTACTTTCAGCTTACCGGTACGCTGAAACTACAAAAAACCCAGTTCCACTTACACCCCCCCCCCTAGTTTCAGATTACCCCCGTAGCTACGTTGAAACTAGTTTCAGCGTACTATGAGGTACGTTGAAACTAGTTTCTAATTTTGAAACTGAAAAAATCCACTTTAACTTTACCCCAAACCCCATTTGGGACTATAGGGCCTATACACACCAAATATGAATTTTGCGAATTTTTTAAATACCGTTAGACCTCGACTTAAAAAGATGGGTCGTCCCGACTTGAAACATATAGGTCAACGATTGTGTGAAATCTTGCTGTGTGATGGTACGTTTTATGCGGGTATTTTTATTTTTTTATTTTGATCACTGCAAATAAATACAAATGTATATAGGCCTGCAAAAATAGACACTTGGTACCAGTCTTCAAAACAGTTGCAGAAACATGGACAACGCTACATCTGTGATAGATAAATCGATAGCTAATAACGACAATGATAAAAAACAGGGCGTTAGTCAACCCTAGAGGTTCAAGGGGGATTTAAGTGTTTCCAGAAATCATTTTTTTCACTAGTTGGTATGAAAGTCCAAAGATTAGCAAAAAGTGTCGTTAGTTGCCATAGAGGGTTATATTATATGCTAGCAGATCGCAGGGTTATAATTTTGGTGATTAAAGTGTCCCAATGCGGTGTGATAAAAAAATAAAGTGTAATACGTGTTATCATTGAAAGTTAACCGGTAAAACTGAGAGGTTATTTGAAACTAGAGGGTGTGAGTTAAAACTAGTTTCAGTTACCCCCGGGGGTGACCTGAACAGGGGTGGGGGTGGTAATCTGATACTGCTACACCGTCACGGGGGGGGGGTTGGGGGTTGGTAATCTGATAATGTTACACCGTCACACTCAACATATGACACAGAAGCTCGTGATTGCTCTCAAGATTATGTGTATGTGGTGAGAGAAAGAGGACATAATCTATTGTAGTAATTGACCTGCAGCCTGCTAACAAGTACAGTAGCCACGATTTTGAGATTATGTTTTTTATCTGATCATCAAGATATTTAGCCATGAGGCTTAAGTGATAAGGCTTATGGTATCATGATAATAAATGAAAACAATACCACGACACTGATACAGCACACCGACATGTGCCAGAGCTTCACTTCAATATTGTATAATACTGAGTAATATTAGCTTCATGTGCGATGGAAATTAACTCTGAAAACGCTGAATATTTTTTTATACAAACCATGGAGACCTAATGGCTTTATTCAAAAACGCGACCAACAATTTCAAATGGGCAAAACATGGTCATATTTGTTTAATTTGAGACAAAACATTTGCAAACATTGATGTTTTTCCAATAACAATGATTTTAACCTGCAAGTGAAATAGATTAAAAAGGACTTTAGTCGTGTAAAGAAGTAATTTTGGTATTTGTAGCTTTTTGTGTTATTCGACCTGCATTATTATAATTAAAAAAAGCCTCCACCATCAAGTGTTTCTATATATTCAGAATCACTATCTACTTACTGCGTTATGGCATGTTCAGTAAATGATTGAAGATATGCATCACTTTGCAATAAAATGGCTTCAAAAAGCTGCAAAATAGGTAACAACATTCAAGAGCCCATAGCACAGAAAAAAGCAAACGTTGCATTGAAGAACGCTCAAAACATGATATAAAATAGTTCGCCAGGAAAAAAAACAAGGCCTACGACTGGGCATAGCCCCCATCTACAATTAGTTAAGCAGTTTGCAGACACATCAGGGCTAATTACATTCCCCATTTTTATACAAGACACAGTGTGGCCATCTGCGCTAATTAAACTGGCTCTTTTGATTCTTTTTTCCCATTGTTCCCGGGAAGCAACAGGAAGTGTCTGCTTTGGTTTCTCAGTCACGGCGTAGACAAGATGGCGTCCTCTTGTCAGCTTTCCAGCTTGATGAATTCCAGCGGGGCAGATCAAGACGCCAATCACTCATCCACTTTATAAGCTGCTTGATTTAGATGTGAGAAGAACCGGACAAAGCAGTCTCCGCACGCCAAAATCCTTCCCCATATTAACCCTTTCAACGCTGAAATAGTTTTGTATAAATTATTAAGACCAAAGGGTTTTTTCAATTAGAAATCCTCATAAATGTCTTAGTTGGCTCTTTCCGCTTTATTTGACCACCTGTTATGGGTACACGGCGATTATACACTTTGTAATTCCTTCAGTGGACCGGCTTTAGACGTCAGAATCTGACGTCTAAAGACGGTAGGTTAAAGGGATTAAAGGGATTAAAGGGACATGCCCAGGTCTAATATCATAAAAATCGGTGATTTTATTTTAGCTTAATAGTATGACCATATGATGTTGTTTTTCTAGTCTATAGACATGTTTACAGCAT